>JARYGA010034476.1:0-69229 GCA_030545235.1 Helianthus tuberosus | reverse complement strand
ATTACAACACAAATGTCTGATAATAAAAAAGTATTCTGTACAGACTAGCTTGTAATAATCCACAGGCGGATCAAAACAACAAAAGAAGTTATCAGACTAATGGCTTATGTGAAGGAGTTGCAAAGTCCTCAACTAACGAGTCCTGAGCAGCTTCGAGCCTATTACGTACTTGTACCTGTCACTTAGACTTTGGAAAATACGTCAGTTTTCATTGGTAAATACACTCAACCGACTCATTTGAAAAGAGTTTAAGAAAATTGATTTAGATGCACCAAGCACAAAATATTTTGACACTTTGATTAAAATGCACAAGGCAAAGTTAATCTTTTATACTTGGGACAAACTATATCTCATGTTATCAGTTTTACATAACTTGCTCTACATACGGGGCCCGGTTCTATGCCGGTTCAAGATTAACTGACACACCACTATTCCCTTATTGGGAATCCCATATTGGGTATAATTAATTAATAAGCATTTTGCATCTGTCAGGTGTATGCCTACACCCCGTGCTTAGGTCGTGGCCATTGCAATTAATGAGTCAAGGATATCCAGGACACGGTCGCATTAACCCCCAATGTTTCAGTCAAGCAATACGAATTAAAACAGGTTATTTGGATTTCCCGACTTATTGGTCTTTGAATCCCATACCTGACCATGCGGTATTTATATTACCGTATCCCAAGCCCGTAATAGGGAAAATAAGTTAAGAGTATTTACCTGAGCTAGCTCCTGTCTTAAATAGCAAGAATTATAATAACTCAGCCGTATTCACTTAAGTAAGCGTAGGTACAATTTACCGGAGGGCTCTAGTCTGGAATGATTGTATAAATAACCAATTAGAATACCAACGGGTCTCAATTTTGTCATAGACTTAGACCGGCTAGTTTGTCAACAGAACAACGGTACGACACGCTAGATTAAGCGGAGGCCGGATTAGAATGTGATTTAGACCCAACAAGTATGAAGACTTGTATAAAATGGGTAACTAAATACATTCTGGATTTTGAAATGAAAATGATAAGGTTCGACCCGTTCTGGTTAATTTATGTAAACTAGTTACATAAACCGTACCGGGCGCGTATATGCGTAATGGGTAACCGAATGAGTCATACACAAGTTCCATAAGTTAATATGCTTTAAATACGTTGTGATATCAGTAGGATACCTTCCATTATGCCCAAAACGAGTTTAATCTCAATTTAAGCCCCGTAGGGGTATTTTGGTCATTTAAAGATTATAAAAGAGATTAATTTTAATTCTGAGACTCGAGTCTGAAATAATCAGTAAAACAACTTAATTTAATAGGTTATATCAGTTGGTGATAAGTCCTATATGCCAAAATGGTTTTAAACCCATACTAGGTGTTTAATACGCGTAAAAAGCCGTTTTAAGCGATTTCCTGGCGATTTCCGGGTTATACAGGAAATCTGAGTTTTCTGATCAGGTTATAAAGTTCAAAATACTTTATTTATTATATAAAATCAGTAGCAATTGGATTGGTGTCAAAATACTATGTAAAACTCATTTTTTACACAAAAAGGGTATAATCGGTATTTACCGAATCAAGGCCATAACCTTAGGTTATGAGCAGGTTAAAAATAATTAAAAATCCTCAAAAATCTCAAAATATTATATTACATCAGTGGGTAAAAGTTTTGGTGTCAAAAATTGGGTTTAGATAGGCTTTACGCTAATTATGCCTTTTAATTAACAAAAAGCTTTCAAATTACGCTATTGAGCATAACTCCTAATCTAGACCTCCAACTGATGTGAAATTTTACGGACATGTTTATAAATCAGTAATAAAGATTATTGTCCTTTCACATTTCCAAAATTCTCGTTTTATGGACAAAAGGGCATTATGGTCAACATTAAGCAATTAACGGAAACGTGTAAACGAATCGGACAATCAACGATCCAACCACAGAGGGTTATACTATCATGTAACCTGGTCCTAAGGAAGCTCTAAGGCATTTCCAAACCCATCTAAATCGGGTCAGAACTGAAGTCAAAGCAAAAGTCAAAGTTTTGCGACTTTCGGTTTCGAACTGGGTCTAAACCGAAAATTGTCGGATCAAACAAGCTTAGACCAGTTCTTATACTTATTACCAAGTTATATGAGTGATAAAATAGGTTGCACACATTCTACATTGCTAATTATGAGTTAATTCGCAAATTAAGTTTCTGTTGACTTTTTATAACAAACTTTGACCCGACAAAAGATCTAGTTAGAGCGGGAATCAGAGGGTGTCCTTTTAAGGGTTCATTACCCACATAAATACCAACTTATAGCTACCTTCAATTTGACTAACCACTGGACCATTAATGTTTAATCGATAAGTCAAACCTTAATTACGACGGTTTGACTTTTAAGCTAATAACTAAGCAAAACTCAACTAAGGAAGGTCAAGGATACTTACCAAGGTCTAATGCACGATTAGAGATGCTTAGGGAATGGCCTTGAGCTCCAGAAATGATCAGATGTTGAGTTGAGAATGAATGATCAAAATGGCAAACAAAGGGGGCTTTATATAGTGTTCTTGATCCATCAAGATCATGACAAACAAGGCTATACATGATCCCTGATGATTAACAAGTGTCCCTAAGGCCTAAGAATTAGTTTAGGCAGCTCTTGGTGGTGATAAAGGGCAATGTAAGGCGGTTACATGGGTTGAACAGCCAGTTTACGAGTTTCTGCATCTGGGAGAAGCTTACGGACTGTAAGGGTCCTAGCTTACTGTCCGTAAGGACTGGCCAGCTCACCAGAAACTTTTAAAAACTGACAGTTTGGCCCCTGAACTTCCAAATCTTGATTTTTAACATGGTTTCTTGCACTTGTAACTCCCAAACTTGACTTTTAAGAACTCTAATTCATACGATCACCGAAAAGTCTTAACTTTCGACGTTGACGCTTTTAACCCCTCGTATACGAATTCTATCATAACTTTCTCATACGATAACGAAACTTGATGAAATTTTTATCACGCATTCTAGTGAGCATAATTAATTGTTACAAAGCTTCGGGTTTACTAAAAGGTCACTCAGAGGTACACTTTAAATATGTTGACACATTTAACCCCTGTAGTTTGTAATCTCTCACTCTCTTTCACAATTAGCTTCTTATGATCCATGAATCATTCGTTTAATGATATAAACATCATGTATGGTTATTGTAAAGTATATTTACCCATTGTTGACATTTTGAACCCTTATATTCATATACTTTCCTTGTTTATCAACTCTAGTCCTTCTAAGGTAATCCTTTACACGTTCAAAGTTTATAACACGTGTCAATACATTATTGGACATGAATTTTCGAGGTGTTACATATAATTACTACAAATAATGAAAATTATACAAAAATTGGAAAAATGATAAAAATAAATATATAAATTAAACAAGCATGACAAAATATATATATTACAAACAAACCTTAAAAATATATTATTTTTAAAATATAATTCCGGAAAGTATTAAAAATCATAAGAAATGATTTTGTGACAATTAATACAAATACATAAGAATTTATAATTAAATACATGTATACTTGCCTAAGTATACACTTGGTAAGATTTTAAATATACTTATACTAAAAATAATATTGGAAATATTATTTAACAATTTACTTACATTATTTTTGGGAAGTAATATAAGTATAAAAATGTGAAAACAAGTTAAAAATATATTATTTTTTAACACTTATAGTTTTTAAATTCTATATATGTATATATTTTGAGAATAAAAATATATATATAATTACAAGTAACAAATACAAAACTATATATATTTGTAAAATATATTAACAATTCATGAACATATACATCTAAAACACAACAAATACATAAGACACGATGGTAACTTGTACGTAGTGAATTACAAATTTAGGTGATTAACATACGTAGAACATTATAGGTTACATCCCAAACAAGGAAGATATCGGTGAAGTTAGACGCTTGAAGACGCAAACCAGTGAGTTCATGTCACAACCCCTGACCCCACACTGGGAGCGGGAGCCGTGAACCAGTCAGATGGTATCGGTGTTTTTTAATTTGGCAGCGGAAGTTTTTCATCAGGATCGTAGTTAGGAAATAATTTCAGAGTTTATAAAACACCAAACTTTTAATATTAAACAAATGGGCTAAAACCCATATTTCCTTCAATTATTTTTATAAGGATAAACCCAAATAAGTAAAACATAAATTTCTTCTTTTATTCGGGTATTTATAGCCACTTTATTTAAGCCTTCAGTGCGCCATAGCTGGCTACTATTATCTTTACAGTAAGTTACCTGAAACGCATTTTGAAAACATTTTATCAGCAATAAATACTGGCGAGTTCATTCCAGTTTTATAAAAATATATTGTTATACTTTACAGCATTAAGGGTTTTTATATTTGTTCATATTTACCCAACTCAATCAGTATTTGTTACATGGTGACAGTTCCGATGTGATAGTGGTCATATCACTCATTGGCTCACTTTTGTCCAATAGTGAATTTATCAAGTAATTATATTTTACTACTATTCAAAGTATCTGTCACTAGGCGATTCCCGTGATGGTGGTCATATCACTGTTGATCATTCTTTCAACTAGTGACTGGGGTCATAACACTGTTGATCATTCTCTCAACTAGTGACTTTGGTCATATTTCTGGTTATATCACTGTTGATCGTTCTCTCAACTATTGATTCTGGTTGTATCACTGTTGATCATTCTCTCAACTAGTAACTTTGGTCATATCACTGTTGGTCATTCTCTTAACTAGTAACGCTTATCAAATAATTGATATATATCGTTTAAGATATGTATTAAGGTTTATATATTTTATAGATTAAGGTTTATCATATACTAATTTTAAATATAATATTTAGTATTTTATTAACATATGTTTCAATAGTTGTTAGAAACTTATTATAAAACGTGAATATTAATAGTTTATTTATTACTATAAATATGTTGAAAGATAACTAGTATCTCTTGTTAATAAACTAACGTTATACACGTATATTAAAGAATATGTGTATTATTAAATATAAATATGAATATTTAGCGTTTTATATAAATTTAGATTTTAGTAACATCACAATAAAACCACAACCTATTAACAATGTTATATAATAAATTAAATACTGTGATGTTCTAAAGAATGTGAGTTTTTATTTAGAACATATGTTTATTCCTAATATATAAATTTAATACCTCAAACTAATTATTATATTTATTAATGGTATACATATTGTTGCTCCGTTGACTCTAAATGACTCATATAAATAAACACACATGTATCTAATAACGTATACATAAAAGAAAAAAAACTCATTTTTATTGTATACAAAGGGTTTTGTTAAGTTCTCAAAATAACTATTAGGACAAATAATAGTAACATTTAATAATTAATTGAAACCTTATTATATGCAACATATAATAAAAGTTTGGGTAAAGTAAGTTGATGAAAAGAAGAATGGCTCACAAACTGTGAGAAAAGAGAATGGACTCACTTTGTAACTTTAGGGTTCAACTAAAAGCCTCCTGGTAGAATCTTGGGTATAACTCCTGAGC
Source organism: Helianthus tuberosus (assembly GCA_030545235.1). Classification (NCBI taxonomy): domain Eukaryota; kingdom Viridiplantae; phylum Streptophyta; class Magnoliopsida; order Asterales; family Asteraceae; genus Helianthus; species Helianthus tuberosus. The sequence continues at coordinate 63,666 of JARYGA010034476.1, read as the reverse complement.
TATTTAATAAATATATAATGCACTCGCATTAAATATAATAACCCAATTCAACTTTATCCCTACGTCACGAGACAGAACCCCAACGAACTTAGCCGGGCAGAGCCTTGACATGCGTTACGGGCCCTAGATCAATTGGACAGAGTATCAGTGATTAAGGGTTAAAACACTTAAAACGGGGCAGGGCTTTATTATTATTATTATTATTATATACTAAAGAAAAGAAGAAAAAATATATATATGAAGAGAAGTTGGCGAGAGGTAGAGATAAAAGAAAGAAGGCTAGCAATTTGTCTCTCATCTGTGAATGTATATATATAGTTGAACATTTCACTTGTTGGCCACGCAAATATTAAGATTCCTTTTCATTCCTAGAGTTACACGTACATGACATTTAATTCACAATTTCTATTTTTGATTTTTAATTTTCTCTTTTTTTTAAGACATGTATACACACATTTTTTTCAATTTATATATTAGTTTTAATTTTATTATTATTTTAGTATTATAATTAATTCAACTGCTTCACTTATTTGGCATGTATAACTTTTAAAATATGACGTTTTACAAAACAATGAATATATCATTAGAACGAGAATATTTATATCTACATTTTGAACCAAGTTTCATTAAAAACGGAGTGGGTTCAAATATAAGGTATTTTTATAATTTAATTATTAAACGGTTCCTAGGCTCGTCTAAGTACTTCATATTTCTAACATTCAACTTACCCGTAATCTACCCGTCTAATAATATAAGTTTTTATATACTTTATTTTAATATAGAAAATAGAAATGTCACACATATACAAGCCAATTAATTAATATAACATTCCAACCAAATATATATAAAATAGTTTTTACAACTATATAGGTCGAATAATTAATTTTTAAAAATAAACTAGTTACTAATGATTAATAAATTTAAACAACCTATAATTCTTATATGATAAAAAAATAGAAATGTTACATTCTCCTCACCTTGTTTTAAATCTCGTCCTCGAGATTTGGCTACGATATCTTCTTAAAGTTATGTCACGTCTTAGTCAATAAGAACAGTATTAAGGTAAATGATACATAATCAAAACATCAAATTTTGTGAATACGAGTTGTACAATAAATATGACTTAATGGTTCAACTGAATTAGTTCAAGAAATCGATGTCAAACGAATGAGATGAAATGATATAATTTCCAAGGTGACTAGGTTCAAGCCAAAAGAGATATATGATCAATAGATATCTAAATTGAATGTTTACAAATTGTAAATGATTTTAGAAACAACAGAATTCATTGTCAAAGGAAAACTTAATTTGATTGTCAACTGAATAAGACCCAGAATCAACAAGCTCAAAATGAAATAGAAGCTCGAAAATGATTTGTCAATTATCGAATTATGATATGAGAAAAAAAATCAATGTGTTGACATTTATTGAATTGCAAGGATACACCGGAATATAACAGAGTTTAGTGTATCATTGTCTTAACGCATAATTGCATTAAGACTATTTTCAATGATGAGTCAAACGAAGACATATGTGGTTTTTAATGATGCGTATGATTATGATTAGCCCAAGCTACAAGTTTATATCTACGCCGCAAGGTGTCGAAATGATTGAAATAGCTCAATAATTAAGGTGACCGAACAAATTCACCGTGTTCGTAATCAACTGAAGGCTTTAATGAAATAATTTGGGATATTCATTTTGAATAGGATTTTCAATTGATGATGAAAAGACCAAATGAATATTATAAAATTTTCGATCAATGATGAAAGAAACTTTAGAGGTACACCAGAATATAATACGAATTTGTGTACTCTTATCTTAACACACAATTGTATTAAGACTGTTTAAGATAATGAATCAACAGAAATTGAATAAATAAATCCGTACATCAGGTGTGAAAATGAGATTAGCGCAAACTTCAAATTAAAGAAAACGCCACCACAAGGTGTCGTAACCAAAAATAGGATTCAATGAAAGGGAAGACCAAACAGGTCTGTTATAGTTTTGAATAGATGAAGTAATTGATAGGATGAATTTATTTATAACTTTGATTTATATTAGAGTCAAATAATAACTTAACTTAGATATTACATATCAGCGATTACGTCTGGAATCATTTCTACTTCTTGCGTAGTAAGTACGAATGCTCGCGCGTTCTTCTTATCTCCGTCTGTTGTTTTTGCCTGGTTGTCGGGTGCTTTAGTCAGTTTCGGGCAATATGGTTTGATGTGTCCTGTTTTTCCGCAATTGTAACAGATATTAGTTTTCCTTCTACATTCCTCTAGATGCCCGGTCATCTTGCAGAAGTTACAGTAGGGTGTTCTCCTAGAACGACATCTTCCTGAATGCTTTTTGTTACAGTTTCTGCAGGTAGGTTGCTCCAATGACGGTTCAGTTCCTTTCTTCTTGAATCCTTGGGAAAATTTCTAGGCTAACTCTTTCTTCTTGTTTTCTTCTCTTGTGCGGATTAGTCCACCTGTCAGGATGTTAGCTAGTTCCAATGTTTCTTCAATAGTCTGCGGTCTAGCGGCCTTGACCATGTCTCGGATTTCACTCACTAATCCCCAAATATAACGAGAAATTAGTACGGGTTCTGGTGAAGCCAGAGTTGGTACCATTCTTGCGTATTCGAAGAACGTTGTTGTATATTCCCGACAATTCACATCTATCATTTTATGATTTAGGAACTCGTTAGCCATTCGTTCCTTTTCATAAGGAGGACAAAATTTCCTTTCTGCCATTTCCTTGAATGTTTCCTATTTCAGGGCATAAGCCATGTCACTTCCTTTTGCTTGAAGAATTGTATTCCACCATTCTAAGGCTTCTTCTTTAAAGAGGTTCGAAGCATACATCACCTTATCTTCTTCGGCACATTTGCTGATTTTAAGAACAGCTTCCGTCTTTTCCAACCATCGAAGAGCAGCCGTGGCTCCTTCACTGCCTGCGAACTCAGTTGGTTTACAAGCTCGAAATTCTTTGTAGGTACACCAGAGAGTCATTGCCTTCATTTTATTGGGAAATGGGGTTTTGATAATATCATCATTGCCTCCATTGACACTATGGCTAAAACTATTGTCGTGAGTATGCTTGCTACTCACAACTTTGGTGGGTTCTACGGAGTTTTTAACAGCTTTAATTATTAAAGGTATAGCATTAGCTATTCCGTGGGCTATTATATTTTCTATAGCATTTTTATCCAAAGGATTTTCATTATTAGCATGAACTTCTGGATTATGTGATACTTCATTCGACATCTGAATTGCAAATATTTTCAATTATTAATATCACAGAATAATTAAACAAAAAATACCTTCAAGAATCATATGTGCATATATATATATATATACCTATATTTAAATCTACAAAAATAACACATAGGTTACTTTGTATTAATTTCCTAACTTTATTGTTTAAGTTTAGGTACTAAAAGAACACCTAAATAGCTTAAACAAGTGGCTCTGATACCACCTTCTGTCACAACCCCTGACCCCACACTGGGAGCGGGAGCCGTGAACCAGTCAGATGGTATCGGTGTTTATTAATTTGGTAGCGGAAGTTTTCATCAGGATCGTAGTTAGGAAATAATTTTAGAGTTTATAAAACACCAAACTTTTAATATTAAACAAATGGGCTAAAACCCATATTTCCTTCAATTATTTTTATAGGGATAAACCCAAATAAGTAAAACATAAATTTTTCTTTTATTCGGGTATTCATAGCCACTTTATTTAAGCCTTCAGTGCCCCATAGCTGGATACTATTATCTTTACAGCAAGTTACCTGAAACGCATTTTGAAAAGATTTTATCAACAATAAATACTGTCGAGTTCATTCCAGTTTTATAAAAATATATTGTTATACTTTACAGCATTAAGGGTTTTTATGTTTGTTCATATTTACCCAACTCAATCAGTATTTGTTACATGGTGACAGTTCCGATGTGATAGTGGTCATATCACTCATTGGCTCACTTTTGTCCAATAATGAATTTATCAAGTAATTATATTTTACTACTATTCAAAGTATCTGTCACTAGGCGATTCCCGTGACGGTGGTCATATCACTATTGATCATTTTTTCAACTAGTGACTGGGGTCATAACACTGTTGATCATTCTCTCAACTAGTGACTTTGGTCATATTTCTGGTCATATCACTGTTGATCGTTCTCTCAACTATTGATTCTGGTTGTATCACTGTTGATCAATCTCTCAACTAGTAACTTTGGTCATATCACTGTTGATCATTCTCTCAACTAGTAACGCTTATCAAATAATTGATATATATCGTTTAAGATATATATTAAGGTTTATATATTTTATAGATTAAGGTTTATCATATACTAATTTTAAATATAATATTTAATATTTTATTAGCATATGTTTCAATAGTTGTTAGAAACTTATTATAAAACGTGAATATTAATAGTTTATTTATTACTATAAATATATTGAAAGATAACTAGTATCTCTTGTTAATAAACTAACGTTATACACGTATATTAAAGAATATGTGTATTATTAAATATAAATATGAATATTTAGCGTTTTATATAAATTTAGATTTTAGTAACATCACAATAAAACCACAACCTATTAACAATGTTATATAATAAATTAAATACTGTGATGTTCTAAAGAATGTGAGTTTTTATTTAGAACATATGTTTATTCCTAATATATAAATTTAATACCTCAAACTAATTATTATATTTATAAATGGTATACATATTGTTGCTCCGTTGACTCTAAATGACTCATATAAATAAACACACTTGTATCTAATAACGTATACATAAAAGAAAAAAAAACTCATTTTTATTGTATACAAAGGGTTTTGTTAAGTTCTCAAAATAACTATTAGGACAAATAATAGTAACATTTAATAATTAATTGAAACCTTATTATATGCAACATATAATAAAAGTTTGGGTAAAGTAAGTTGATGAAAAGAAGAATGGCTCACAAACTGTGAGAAAAGAGAATGGACTCGCTTTGTAACTTTAGGGTTCAACTAAAAGCCTCCTGGTCGAATCTTGGGTATAACCCCTGAGCTATTTAATAAATATATAATGCACTCGCGTTAAATATAATAACCCAATTCAACTTTATCCCTACGTCACGAGACAGAACCCCAACGAACTTAGTCGGGCAGAGCCTTGACATGCGTTACGGGCCCTAGATCAATTGGACAGGGTATCAGTGATCAAGAGTTAAAACACTTAAAACGGGGCAGGGCTTTATTATTATTATTATATACTAAAGAAAAGAAGAAAAAATATATATATGAAGAGAAGTTGGCGAGAGGCAGAGATAAAAGAAAGAAGGCTAGTAATTTGTCTCTCATCTGTGAATGTATATATATAGTTGAACATTTCACTTGTTGGCCACACAAATATTAAGATTCCTTTTCATTCCTAGAGTTACACGTACATGACATTTAATTCACAATTTCTACTTTTGATTTTTAATTTTCTCTTTTTTTTAAGACACGTATACACACATTTTTTTCAATTTATATATTAGTTTTAATTTTATTATTATTTTAGTATTATAATTAATTCAACTGCTTCACTTATTTGGCACGTCTAACTTTTAAAATATGACGTTTTACAAAACAATGAATATGTCATTAGAACGAGAATATTTATATCTACATTTTGAACTAAGTTTCATTAAAAACGGAGTAGGTTCAAATATAATGTATTTTTATAATTTAATTATTAAACGGTTTCTAGGCTCGTCTAGGTACTTCATATTTCTAACATTCAACTTACCTGTAATCTACCCGTCTAATAATATAAGTTTTTATATACTTTATTTTAATATAGAAAATAGAAATGTCACACATATACAAGCCAATTAATTAATATAACATTCCAACCAAATATATATAAAATAGTTTTTAAAACTATATAGGTCGAATAATTAATTTTTAAAAATAAAACTAGTTACTAATGGTTAATAAATTTAAACAACCTATAATTCTTATATGATAAAAAAATGGAAATGTTACATCCTCCCCACATTGTTTTAAATCTCGTCCTCGAGATTTGGCTACGATGTCTTCTTAAAGTTATGTCACGTCTTAGTCAATAAGAACAGTATTAAGGTAAATGATACAGAATCAAAACATCAAATTTTGTGAATACGAGTTGTACAATAAATATGACTTAATGGTTCAACTGAATTAGTTCAAGAAATCGATGTCAAACGAATGAGATGAAATGATATAATTTCCAAGGTGACTAGGTTCAAGCCAAAAGAGATATATGATCAATAGATATCTAAATTGAATGTTTACAAGTAGTAAATGACTTTAGAAACAATAGAATTCATTGTCAAAGGAAAACTTAATTTGATTGTCAACTGAATAAGACCCAGAATCAACAAGCTCAAAATGAAACAGAAGCTCGAAAATGATTTGTCAATTATCGAATTATGATATGAGAAAAAAAATCAATGTGTTGACATTTATTGAATTGCAAGGATACACCGGAATATAACAGAGTTTAGTGTATCATTGTCTTAACGCATAATTGCATTAAGACTATTTTCAATGATGAGTCAAACGAAGACATATGTGGTTTTTAATGATTCGTATGATTATGATTAGCCCAAGCTACAAGTTTATATCGACGCCGCAAGGTGTCGAAATGATTGAAATAGCTCAATAATTATGGTGACCGAACAAATTCACCGTGTTCGTAATCAACTGAAAGCTTTAATGAAATAATTTTGGATATTCATTTCGAATAGGATTTTCAATTGATGATGAAAAGACCAAATGAATATTATAAAATTTTCGATCAATGATGAAAGAAACTTTAGAGGTACACCAGAATATAATACGAATTTGTGTACTCTTATCTTAACACACAATTGTATTAAGACTGTTTAAGATAATGAATCAACAGAAATTGAATAAATAAATTCGTACATCAGGTGTGAAAATGAGATTAGCGCAAGCTTCAAATTAAAGAAAACGCCACCACATGGTGTCGTAACCAAAAATAGGATTCAATGAAAGGGAAGACCAAACAAGTCTGTTATAGTTTTGAATAGATGAAGTAATTGATAGGATGAATTTATTTATAACTTTGATTTATATTAGAGTCAAATAATAACTTAACTTAGATATTACATATCAGCGATTACGTCTGGAATCATTTCTACTTCTTGCGTAGTAAGTACGAATGCTCGCGCGTTCTTCTTAGCTTCGTCTGTTGTTTTTGCCTGGTTGTCGGGTGCTTTAGTCAGTTTCGGGCAATATGGTTTGATGTGTCCTGTTTCTCCGCAATTGTAACAGATATTAGTTTTCCTTCTACATTCTTCCTCTAGATGCCCGGTCATCTTGCAGAAGTTACAGTAGGGTGTTCTCCTAGAACGACATCTTCCTGAATGCCTTTTGTTACAGTTTCTGCAGGTAGGTTGCTCCAATGATGGTTCAGTTCCTTTCTTCTTGAATTCTTGGGAAATTTTCTGGGCTAACTCTTTCTTCTTGTTTTCTTCTTTTGTGCGGATTAGTCCATCTGTCAGGATGTTAGCTAGTTCCACTGTTTCTTCAATAGTCTGCGGTCTAGCGGCCTTGACCATTTCTCGGATTTCACTCACTAATCCCCAAATATAACGAGAAATTAGTACGGGTTCTGGTGAAGCTATAGTTGGTACCATTCTTGCGTATTCGAAGAACGTTATCGTATATGTTAGTGCATTTATGTCTATCGCCTTCGTCAATCCGAGCCGTAGCGAGAAACTGAAGATAACAAGTTTATAGTGTTATAACTAGTCAAAAGGCAAGGTGGCAATCTTGTAATTAAAGAGAAGTTTCATTAAAAGCCTTGGACTATATATAGAGAGGTTATGTCATAGATTAGGGACTTTTGGCTCATTTGTGTTTTGGAGAGCTCTAGATCTAGAGAGAGATTCTAGAGAGAGAAAGTGATTCAAGGTGCTTGTTCTTGTTAGATTTCTAATAGAATCACGTTTATATTACATCGTGTGTGTTAGGTCACGTTCGTGTACGGATTCCGCACGTCATACGTTCGTTTCGCAATCGTTTTGGAGTCAAAACCGGTCCTACAAGTGGTATCAGAGCAGGAGCTCGATTGGACTGATCTATCACACGATTTCGCATAGGATTTCATTGATTTCAGATCCGGATTTCATCTATTTCTTCATCTTTTTCATCTTTTTCACGTTTTTCACTGAAAATCGTCAAATTGAACAGGTTTTTACAGTCCAAAATTCATGATTTTTTAATATATTGTGCGAAAACACCTGATCTATAACCCTACAAAGTTTCAAATCCTAATTCAAAGCCGTTTAGGAGAAATCTGAGTTTTTAGGTCCGATTTCGCGTCAACAACTTGATTCCGTTTGAAAGTGCCTTAACTTCGCCTGAAAAACATCTAACTCCGTTTGAATACACTTAATTCCATTTGAAAACTTCTTAATTCCGTTTGAAAACATCATATTCCATTTGAAAATGCCTTAATTCCGTTTGAAAACTTCTTAATTTCGTTTGAAAACATCACTAATTCTGTTTGAAAAAGGTAATTCCGTTTGAACATCAATCTGATTTCGTTTGAATTAGGTATTCCGCGTGAAAGTCATTATTCCGCTTGAACAGATCATAATTTTGTTTGAATGTGAAGTGTCTATTTTCGTTTGAAAGTATCTCAGCAGTTCACGTGATCAGTATTATCGGCCCAATAAGGAATTAAGTAGTGATGTATGAGTGCATGTGAAATTGAATTGCATATTGATTGTTGTCGGCCACTGTTTGAAACCCATGTGATCTGTTCTCAGCCCACTTTATGACATCATTTTATAATGAAGGTCCAATAGAATTGAATTGATAAAAGTGTTGACAGCCCACTTTAAAGTTTGGTCCAATGAGAATTATATTGAGAATCAAATTGTCGGACATTTGATAGTTTGAAAGTATATGTGAGATGTATTAAATCAAGAATAGTGCAGCCCACGTGATTTTGTTGTAATAAATATCTCGGCCCAATAGAATTTTGTTAGCATTTAAAGTTGTTGGAAATTGACATTGAACATTTAAATGCATGTGATATCTCTGTCTAATAAAACAAAAGGTCCAATTAACATTGAACATTGTATTTCGGCCCAATAGAGTTGATTATTAGAATACTGTTATCGGATTCTTTTAAAAGGGAATCAAATTGATTTGTTTCATAATTCACAGCCCAATCCCATTATTTGAACAAAAAGTGTCGGCCCAACTGTTAAATCATTAAAAGAAGATATTTTGGCCCAATCCTAATTGATTACAATTTTGTTCAATTCAAGGCATTTTATTTGTTCAAAAGTTTGAAGTGCAACAAATCGAGTGGCAATCCGAACGGATAACCACCCGACCCTAATCATTTCATTTTATTGTTGTGATTCAGGTCAAAGCGTCGGATACCCGCCCGAGCGGATTCCCACCCGATCTACGACACATTGTCGCCCGAACGGATCCCCACCCAATCCATTTTGACAAATTCATTCTGTTGACTTTTGTTGACTTACTCGATCAGATACCCATCCTATTCAGCAATTTGATAATTTTTAAATCTAATCATTGTTTGTTTGTTCGATTCAGGTGATTCAAGAAGATAGTATCATGGCTGAAATCAAAGAGAAAACCAGAGAAGAGATTCTGAGTGAGAAAACGTACAGAGAAAGAAACATTGCTTGGAATAGAATGGATGAAATGCAAGAAGAGTATGAGAGTGCTGTCAGTAATAAGAGATGGGATAAGAAGCGAGAGTGCTATTACAACAGAGAAGGTGAACCTGTTGTTCCAAAGAAATACATAATTTTTGAAGATGTTCTTCTTATAATTCCTCGATCTGCCGAATACTATAGAAATGTATTAAAAGATAACACTTATGCAAAAAGGCATGAAAAGGAAATAAGATATGCCATGACATCGTGTTTGAGGAAGAGGGATGAAGAGAGATTGAAGAAGAATGTTGAAAGTTTGATTGAAGAAAAGTTTGAGATTTTGGAGGTTGTTGGTGATGTTGGTGATGAAGTTAGTGTTGAAGAAAAGCAGAATGATGTTGATCGGAAGTAGACAGAGATTGCAGCAAACACCGAGGTGCCAATCACTGAGGTAAATTCTGATTCTGAAACTCAAATCAAAATCGTTGAACAGTGCAAGAAATGCATGGAAACGTGCAGTGCTTGTACTGAAAAAGACAAACAATTCAAAATAAGAAATCTTGAATTCAATAAAATTGAAGAAGTTTTCAAAAATAAATGCAAAGAAATGTTAGAAAACGAAAAAGTTTTGATAGAAAATGATGAAAAAATTTTGGAAAAAAGTAAAAAGTTAGAAAAAGAAAATGAAGTTTTGAAAGAAAATATTTTGAAAAAAACAGAAGAATGTGATCAAAAAGAAATTGTTTGTCAAGAAATGAAGAAAGAATATGATTCAATAAAATTGGCATATCACATTACAAAAGAATCATATGAAAAAGTGAAGGATGAAATGAAATTTGCTCAATCAAGAATGAATTATTGTTCTGAAACTACTAAAGAGCTTAAGCGAATGTATGAAATAAAACAAGGTGTTGTTAATTCCTATATTGAGGATGTTGCTAAGCTAAAGCGTCAGATTGCTGATTTAGAACAGGATAACAACAAGTTAAAAAGTTATCACGTGTCGTCATATGTGCTTGAAAGAATTTTCAACATAAAACCGGATGGAAAAGATTCTGAGCAAAACAAGAAAGGTATTAGCTCAGAGTTTCATCAAGTTCCACCACCGGAAAAGTTTGCATTTTATGATGATGAAAAGGTCGAAAAAGCTTTCAACATGGTAGATCAATTTCCAGATAACATTGACGTAACCTATTCCAAATCTGATGATTCTAGTGATTCAGAGGTGGTAGGTAAGGTCGTTGAAAGTGTGTTGAAAGAAGAGTCAGTTGATACAGGTAAATCTGAATCACAGGATGAAAATGAAGGTAATTTTCATGATGGATATCTGAAAAACTCAAAGTCTGAGAAAAAATTGAATGAAGATTCAAAAGGATTGGTTTATACCATGATTGGATCGGACAAATTATTCTTAGATATTGTATTCCCGATTCAGAATGTGATTTCAGAAAAGATTGATAAAGTTTTCAAAATGGTTGAAATTGAAAAATCTGAGATTCCAAAGTTTGTTGGTAAAGGTCACAAAACTTTTTATAACAAACCTGGTTTCAAGAAGAAAAACATGAAGGCTGGGTTGGGTTATAAAAGGAAACAAAGTTGGAATAAAAATGAAACTCCAAATTTTCAGACAAAATTGAATTTTGTTCAAGGAATAAGTTTAGAAGAAGAGAAAGAACTCCAAGTTATACGACAGTCTAATGAAGAGTTCTGTGCTCAAAAGAAAAGGCAACAACCACAGGTCAAGGATGTGTCCAAGAGAACATGTTTCAAATGTGATCAAACTGGACAACTTGCTCGCAAGTGTCCAAATCTGAAACCTGTTGATGTTGACAAAAAGAAGTCTGATGATGTTGAGAAACAAAAATCTGAGGATGTGAAACAAAGGTCGACCAGATTTGATTCAAAACAAACTTAGAGATACAACACAAACAAGTTTGCTTCGAATCAAACTTGGAAATCAAACCCGCATAGGTTCGATTCAAGACAGACCTGGAATTCTCACACACCCATATTCAAAACAACGCAAACTTGGCAAACGTCTGTTGATATGACAAAAACAAACGAGTTTTGGAAACCAAAAGTTGTTGTTCAAAGCCAAAATGTTCAAAAAGAGTCACATTTTTACAAAAGAGGTACTCCAAAAGGTCAAACATGGAATGTTAAGAAACAAGTGACTTCGGTAAAAGATGAGAAAGTTGAAGTCAAAATTGAAAAAGTCTTTGTTCAGAATGACAAAGATTTTCCGAAATTGAATGATGCATATTGTGTTGAAATGCCTAAGGTCCAACAGACCTGGGCTACATTGTTCAAATAATCAAGTAGTTTGAATGTGCAGGTGCTCAACAAAATCGAAGATTGTGAGATTGGAAATTGGAGCAGCCTGGCACAACGAGGAGAGGAGGCTGCTGAACCCTGGTTTTGTTGAACAGGGAGTTTGTTTGTTTTCTGTATATAAATAAACAATATTTCAAAAACCCTAAAAATTGAAAAATTTGAAAAAAAACAAAATTATGTTTTTAGTTTGTAAAATTTTTGAAAATTCAAAAATATGTTACTTGAATATGCCGAAACCCACACGGCGGAACAAACATGATTAATTTCACAAGATTGAAAAACGGTTTTCAAACTGTAAAATATCAATGTGTTGTAAATCATGGGGGTACGTTATATTTTCTGCAAATCAGTGCATGAGAAGCAGAAAATGGATGGCGAGACAAAGTTATCAGTGTCGGTTTGTGAAATTTTCTTTAAATGATTTTGCATTTTAGGGGGAGTATAATATTGTTAGAAAATTCAAAAACATTATAAAATTTGAAAAAGTCAAAAACATGATAAAATTGAAAATGAGTTTTTGTGTAAAAAGAGGAAATGATAGTACATCAGTAGACAGTTACAGTATGCTAAAGAAATGTATTGATTTTATAGCGTTAAACAGTCTCACTGATGATATGCCGATAGGTTTTTATACATTTAGTAAACTTTTTCGGGATATAAACTTAAATTCAAACTTGCTTGTTTCGTGGGGAACACTACTTGGATATATAGGTAACCCCTGAAATCTTGTTTGAAGGACCCTTTTTTCTGAGATACTAGGTCTTTATACTTAGTGATATCTGGGGTATTATCCCGGGACTTCTGATTTTGCGGAAGCAATGGCCTAGTCCCCGTATAATACTTTCTGTTTGCTTGAAATATAGCATCGCCCTCAGCATAAAAAATGATGAAACATTGAAAAATGCTAATCATGTGCTGTTGAAGAAAAGATACTCTAAAGGGGACACACCAAAAGTCGAAGCCGTCATCTCTCTGCTGAACGGAAGTTCCGACCTGAGCTCTCACGGTTCTTCACAATTTAACCCCTTACAGATATCATCAAGGTATACTCATCTGTAAGACTGAATATTGGGATCTGGATACGGGAGTATATTCAAGAGGTGGGACACATGAATGAGTTTAAGTTCTTAATACACCTAATTCGTATCCTGAATCAGTTGAAATTTGTGTGAAAATTTAAGTGGATCAGTATATTGACAATGTAAGTGAATTGTTTAATTCTTGATGTGATTTTAAGCTCAACGGTACTTGTGACTTGTCAGAAACTGATATGATCCTCTGACGCAAACTCAAACAAAAATATTGTCTGTAAATATGTTTGTAAATATTTCTTTAATGCTTTACATTTCAGAAAATCACAAAAAGATTTTGATTTCTGCTTTATTTTAGACAACCGATGTCTGAGTCCTGAGTTTCAAAATCTGAGTATGCTGATTGTGTTTCTGAAAAATAAAACAAGTTCATTAATTTGAAACTTGAAGTTTTTAAAATCAAAAATAAAAAACAGTTTGTGATATCTCCAAGGTCATTAATTTGGACTTGGATGATTAACTGTGAGGGAGTTGGATTCTTAAATACTGCCAAATCTATGAAGTTTGTTGACAGGGGGATTGAAATTTAGAAAGTTTAATAGAGCCAGATTACAATTTCTGGAAATTCGAAGTTATTTTCATTGTTAAAATGTTTTACTTATAAATGTCTGAGAATTGCAGATATTGTACCAGACTACGATCCCGACAGCCGAGTCTAAGGGGGAGTCTGAAGACGAGCTCAACGCAAGAGGAAGCGTGGATTCAAGGAGCCATGTAACTATTCCAGAAGAGCTTGTATACGGAAAGCAAGGTGTCGATCCCAAAGCACGGAAGCTTGACGAAAGGGGGAGCCTGAAGAGTCTACAGAAAGGGGAAGCTGAAGCTGAAGACAGATCCACGGGGATTCTGTTCTAGCAAGAGGGAGTCTATGTGGTGAAAACGTGTTAAAGCTTCAAGAAGATTCAAAGAGAGAGAGAAAGACAAGACGCTACGAGATTGACTGTGGCAATATCCAAGGGGGAGTCTGTTAGTGCATTTATGTCTATCGCCTTCGTCAATCCGAGCCGTAGCGAGAAACTGAAGATAACAAGTTTATAGTGTTATAACTAGTCAAAAGGCAAGGTGGCAATCTTGTAATTAAAGAGAAGTTTCATTAAAAGCCTTGGACTATATATAGAGAGGTTATGTCATAGATTAGGGACTTTTGGCTCATTTGTGTTTTGGAGAGCTCTAGATCTAGAGAGAGATTCTAGAGAGAGAAAGTGATTCAAGGTGCTTGTTCTTGTTAGATTTCTAATAGAATCACGTTTATATTACATCGTGTGTGTTAGGTCACGTTCGTGTACGGATTCCGCACGTCATACGTTCGTTTCGCAATCGTTTCGGAGTCAAAACCGGTCCTACAGTATATTCCCGACAATTCACATCTATCATTTTATGATTTATGTAAGGACTCTCAAAAATTGTCCTAAAAATACCCGTAAGTATAAACCCGGACCCCTGAAACCCTAATCCATATTAAAAATCAAGAAAAACAAAATTCTGCGTTCCAGGCGGGCCGCGTAAAAGACAATCTATGTCTTACGTGGGCCGCGTCAACTCATGTTTGACCGGATAAGTGTTCCGGATCCAAGTGTCGCCTACGTGTCACACCTACTGATGACCAATCAAGGCTATTCGTAGACTAGGCGGCCTCGCGGGCCGCGTAAGTGTTAACCTTGGGTTTACGCGGGCCGCGTGAGCCCTATTTTTCAGCTATAAATAGCTTGTTGCATGCACAGTCTGATGGTGTCGAAACAAACTTTCAAAAACGAAGTTTTAGTACTCTGAAGTCGAAATTACCTTTAATATTAGCGAGGCGCTGCTCCGATACCGGGTATTAACTCGATCGCTGCTACGATTCAATGTCCGATCGATTAAACTGTCCAATGGATGTTTAAGTGCTGCCCACATTAGGGTTTATGCTTTGTCATTCGTCGTGAATTCGATGGATGTTTAAGTATCGCAATTTTTCATTCGTTGTGAGGGTTTAATCTCGTGAGTTATCGTAAATGCTGTATTAGTTACTAACCGAGTTCGTGTGCATGTTGTTTAAATTTAGGTTAAAAGGCTAATCAGTAGGCTAAGCTCTGCTCATATAAATCTACAATGTGAGTCATTCTATTTTTATCAACTGTTTTACAATACCTCAAATTATTTTCAAATGTTATAATTACAGGGAGTAAGTCGTGGTAATCTTAATCAATGGCTAGTGGGGTATTGTGCACATTACTAATTCTCACGGGGTTAGGCAAATAAGCCCTAACACAGGTTAGGCAAATAAGCCCTAACAGTGATATATCATCACTAATTGGGTGACAGGACCCAATAGTGGTATGACCATCAGGGAGCCATATAACAATAAGATAGAATCCATTGTAATCACTCTTATGCTGTAATTGATAACTGTGTCATTTTCTCAAATTGAGTTACTCGCCAGTATTTCCCCGCTGATAAAATATTTTTAAAACATGTTTCAGGCGACCTGCTGTTAATCAAGGACACATGCTACGGAGCACTAACAAGCTTGAAGAGGTGGCTCAGTTAAAATAAATAAACATGTTTTAAATAAATCAGGGAATTTCCTAGTTAAATTCCTCTATTGTAAATTACGGGGTTTATCTCCAAATTATGGAATAAAATAACTGGGCACTTTGAGTTTTAAAAGATCCTGTTGAAAATCTTCCGCTGTCACATAATAAATACCACAGGTTCCTGTCCCACGGCTCTTGACCGGGTAAAACCGGGGCTGGGGCCGTGACAAGAAAATGTGGTATCAGAGCCACACTGATCAAGCCACTGATTTAAGCCAATTAAGTATTTAGAAAATACTTAATTTTACTTACTGATATTCTGTGATTATATGTTTTATTATTTGAGTAATTGTTTACAGCATGGGTAAACAAAGACTTTCAGCTATCTATCATAAATTAGATACTACACCAAAAGAAAAAGGATCATCATCCTCAAATCACTCTGCAATTCCTGAAGAAGGAATATTTGTTCGTAAAGCCAATTATGAGGAACCACTTTCTCCTAATAAAAGAAGTTTGATTATTAGGAAAAGTCAGGAGAAAATAAAGAAGTCACAACCAAAAGAAGTGAAAGTTAATCAGGAAACCCAGAAATTAGGCAGTAACCCACCATGGGAAGACAAATTAGATGAAAAATGGGCAGATCTTTATATGTTGGCCACAGTAGCAGTAAATGCAAATCTTTAAAAATCCTATGACTCAGTATTAGCACCCTTATCAACCACAACCCAGAAACTTTACCCAGTAAATAAATAAGTTTACAATAAACCCTAGTATGTTTTAATTGTAGTTGTCCTTTGTATTAAATTAGTCAACCGGCATGCAATAATATTTGAATGTTTTCTGTGAAATTTTATTATCAAAATTTTAACTTAGCATTTTGTGTGCATTTTTGCATATATGCTAAACAACGTGAATGAGTTATCTGAAGCCCTTCAGAATCTTAATCTTTATCCGGTGAAAATAGAAGTTTCTAAAGACTTTACTGGTTACATCGCTGATGTGGAGGAACCAATGGAATTTCAAGCTCCACCTCCGGAAAAACCAAAGCCTAAGAAAAGAAGGAGATTTGTAGGTTGGAGGCGCGTACATAGGAGGAAACCAGCCAAGAGAATTCCTAAAATAGAAAACCCTATGGATAAGGGAAAAGGGATTGAAATTGAAGAAAATGATAGACAAGTAGAAATGGAAACTGGGGAAAATTCTAAACAAACAGGAATTAAAATTGGAGAGAGTTCTAGGCAAACAGAGGAATTGCCATTACAACAGGAATTGGATCGTGTTCTGGCAAGCTGTGATATCATTAGGCCTATCAATAATAACCTCTACCCTTATCTTGCCGAAAATAAACTTCCAATAAATTTAGAACCAACAATCCCAGAACCTATAATCCACACCCAACCTCTAGGAATGGATGAATGGTGGACTAATGATTGGCAGTTTCAAAACCTCCTTAACAATCCTTATACTTTTCTCCCTCAGTTCGACCCGGAACCGATACCAAATCCACCAATGAGCAATGAAAACCTAGCGGAACTCCGCCACTTTGGCGAGGAGCTGGTGAATGCAGGAAATAGGATTCGGGAGGTAGGAGAACAGATCTCCTGGAAGTACGACGAAAGGGAACGTCACTTCTAAAGTACCCAGGGATAGGATGGTGGTGAAACTGTGATTGTATAATAATAATAATAATAATAATAATAATAAAATATAATCTTGTAAAATAACTACAAATAAAACTTTGTAAGATAATGGTGTGTAATGATGCATAATATTATAATATATAAAAATGGGAATCGAGAAATCGATAATTTTGGCTATCCATGTGTTATGAAATTGTGTGATTGTTTCTGTATTGCTATTAATTATTTTATGCTAATAATTTATATCTTAATTATCAGATGGAAAACGCTAATAATGAACCAGTTAACGAGGTTAACCAATCTGAGCAACACCCGGAAGATCAATTTATGACTAGGCAAGATATAGAAAATATTGTTGCTCAAAGAATAGCCAATGCTATTCCAGCAATCCTTGCTGCTGCTCAAAAACCTGTAGAACCTCAACAAATCATCCCTAGCAAACGTATTTCTGAAGATAACTTCAGTAATAGTGTAAATGGAGGCGGTAATCATACTAATCATGATAATAACCCACGGCAGGCTCCGTTCCCTAAGAAAATGAAAGTTGCAACGCCTGGTTGCACTTACAAAGAATTTATTGCCTGTAAACCAGCTGAGTTTGCAGGTAACGAAGGAGCGACTTCAGCACTGCGTTGGTTAGAGAAAACCGAGGCAGTAATTTCCATCAGCAAATGTGCTGAAGAAGACCAGGTCATGTATGCGTCGAATCTTTTTAAAGAAGGGGCGCTAGATTGGTGGAACACAGTGCTACAAGCTAAAGGAAGAACGGTGGCATATGCTATGAATTGGGAAGAATTTAAGAATCTTGTAGAAAGAAAATTCTGTCCCGGGTATGAAAAGGAACAAATGACAAATAAGTTCCTAAATCATCAAATGGTAGGTGTAGATTGTCGAGGGTACACTTCGACATTCTTCGAATACGCCAGAGTAGTACCAACACTGGCTTCGCCAGAACCGGTACTTATATCTCGCTACATTTAGGGCTTAATTGGTGAGATCCGCAATATTGTTAAGGCTGCAAAACCTCGCACAATTGATGATGCAGTAGATCTAGCCAACACACTGACTGACGAATTGGTACGGACGAGAGAAGAAAATAGAAAGAAGGAAGTAGCCCAAAAGATTACCCAAGGATTCCGTATGGGTAACCGTAATAATTTCAAGAGAAAAGGAACCTGGCAATTTTCCACTGGTCCATTTTGCAATTCTTGCAAAAGGAAGCATTTTGGAAGATGCAAAGTATATTGCAATTTTTGCAAAATTCCAGGGCACCAAGAAGAAGACTGCAGGAAGAAGAAATTCACAGTCTGCTATAACTATGGAGAAGCTGGACATCTTAAGCCAGACTGCCCAAAATTAAACAAACCAGCAGATAACAAAGCTAAACCTGCAGAAGGAGCAAAAAGGAATATAAGAGCCTTCCAGTTGACAACTCAGGAAGCCGGACTGATTCTTGACGTGATAGCCGGTACGTTTCTAGTTCACAACGTATATGCAAAAGTATTATTTGACTCTGGTGCAAACCAAAGTTTTATCAATACTTCATTCTGCCAAGTACTTAATTTACCCTTAACCCAACTTAGGCAGATTTTTACAGTCGAAACGGCAGATGGAAATTCTGTTAACATAGATAAGGTTGTGCGAGAAGGAAAAATAGAACTATTAGGATATAAATTCTCTGCAAACCTGTTACCTATGAAATTAGCCGGATTCGATGTTGTGTTAGGAATGGATTGGTTAGTAGCCAACCATGCTCGAATCCTTTGTGATAAGAATTCCATAGAAATCCATACACCCACAGGAGAATTAGTGGTGATTACAGGAGATAAGCCATGAAATCCATTAAAATTTATTTCAGTAATGAAATTAGCTAGTTATTCCAGAAAACAAGAAATGGTGTATATGATTTCAGTAATCATTACTACGAAAGGTAAAGAGCTTAAAGAAATTCCAGTAGTATCGGAATATCCCGAGGTATTCTCAGAAGAACTACCTGGATTACCACCTGATAGGGAGGTTGAATTTAGAATTCATCTAATTCCTGGAACTACACCGATAGCTAAAGCACCTTATCGGTTAGCACCCACTGAAATGCTAGAATTGAAAAAGCAATTAGATGAATTACTAAGTAAATGATTCATACAACCTAGTTCATCCCCTTGGGGATCACCAGTGTTGTTTGTAAAGAAGAAGGATGGTTCGATGAGAATGTGTATTGATTATAGAGAATTGAATAATGTTACAATTAAGAATCGATACCCATTACCTAGGATTGATGATCTTTTTTATCAACTTCAGGGAGCTAGATATTTTTCTAAGATAGATTTACGCTCCGGATATCATCAATTAAAGGTACAAGAAGAAGACATACCTAAAACTGCTTTCCGAACTAGGTATGGTCATTACGAGTTTACAGTCATGCCCTTCGGACTAACAAATGCACCTGCAGCATTCATGGACATAATGAATAGAATCTGTAAACCGTATTTGGATAAATTTGTAATTGTCTTTATCGATGATATACTTTTTTATTCCAAAAGTCAGGACGAGCATTGTAAGCACTTGCATATACTTTTAATTTTGTTAAGAAAAGAAAAGCTTTATGCCAAATTCTCAAAGTGTGAATTTTGGCTGCAAGAAGTTCAATTCTTAGGACACATGGTGAATCACGAAGGTATTCAAGTAGATCCTGCTAAAATAGAAGCGATTACCAAATGGAAGGTTCCGCAATCAGCAATGGAAATTAGAAGTTTTATAGGTTTAGTTGGATATTATAGACGGTTTATTAAGGATTTTTCCAAAATAGCTGTACCATTAACTAAGCTAACCTGTAAAGCCGTTAAGTTTGAATGGGGACCTAAACAGGAAGAAGCCTTTAAGATTTTAAAACAGAAATTAACCAATGCTCCAATTCTAGCTTTACCCGAAGGAACAGAAGATTTTGAAGTATATTGTGATGCTTCAAAGCTAGGATTAGGATGTGTATTAATGCAACGCAAGAAAGTAATTGCGTTTGCATCAAGGCAACTGAAAAAGCACGAGGAAAACTATACGACTCATGATTTAGAATTAGGTGCCATAATTTTTGCCCTTAAGATATGGAGACATTATCTGTATGGTAGTAAGTTTACTGTCTATACAGATCATAAAAGTTTAAGATATATATTCGGGCA
Source organism: Helianthus tuberosus (assembly GCA_030545235.1). NCBI lineage: Eukaryota > Viridiplantae > Streptophyta > Magnoliopsida > Asterales > Asteraceae > Helianthus > Helianthus tuberosus. The sequence goes on along the minus strand of JARYGA010034476.1, from coordinate 43,233 downwards.
AAAAGAATTGAACATGAGGCAAAGAAGATGGATGGAGATCCTAAGTGACTACGACTGCGATATTCAGTATCACGAAGGAAAGGCAAATGTAGTTGCAGATGCCTTAAGTCATAAGTATCATGAAAAGCAAAGGCGATTTCGTGCTCTTAGATTAAATCTACGGTTAGATTTAATGGAACAAATAAAGGATGTTCAAGAAACAGCAATCCAGGATATTGCTGAAGGAATGAAAGGACGAATTAAAGAATTAGAGCAAGGAAATGATGGAATTTGGAGATTCCATAAGAAAAGGATTTGGGTACCTAAGCAAGCAGACTTAAGAACTAAGATTTTAGAAGAAGCCCATAAATCTAGATATACCATGCACCCTGGAAACAATAAAATGTACCAAGATTTAAGAAATAACTTCTGGTGGATAGGAATGAAAAAGGACATAGCTCGATATATTTCTAAGTGTCTTACTTGTTCACAAGTTAAGGCAGAACACCAGAAACCTTCAGGTCTACTACAACAATTAGAAATGCCTGTATGGAAATGGGAACTCATAACAATGGATTTTGTTACTAAGTTGCCTAAAACCAGAAAAGGTAATGATGCGATTTGGGTAATTGTGGATCGATTAACCAAATCAGCTCATTTCCTACCAATGAAAGAAACCTTTAGCATGGAAAGGTTGGCAAAATTGTATGTAGATGAAGTAGTATCCTTACATGGAGTTCCACTCTCCATTGTATCGGATAGGGATAGTCGTTTCACTTCTCATTTCTGGAAAAGTTTCCAAGAAGCAATGGGAACCCGACTAAATTTAAGCACGGCATATCATCCTCAAACAGACGGACAAAGTGAAAGGACGATCCAAACCTTGGAAGACATGCTTAGAGCATGTGTGATAGATTTTTGGGGAAATTGGGACAACCATTTACCCTTAATCGAATTCTCCTATAATAATAGTTATCATTCAAGCATTGAAGCTGCCCCATTTGAAGCACTATACGGACGAAAGTGCAGAACTCCAGTTTGTTGGGCAGAAATAGGAGAAAGTCAATTATCAGGTCCGGAGATTGTGCAAGAAACTACTGACAAGATTACACAAATCAAGGAAAGACTGAAGACGGCTAGAGATCACCAGAAAAGTTATGCAGATAATAGACGCAAGCCGTTAGAGTTTCAAGTTGGAGACAAAGTACTATTGAAAGTTTCACCTTGGAAATGAGTAGTTCGATTTGGTAAGAAAGGAAAGCTAAGTCCAAGATACATAGGACCATTCCCAATAATCCAACGTATAGGACCAGTTGCTTATCGCTTACAACTACCAGAAGAATTGGCAGGAGTACATGATGTATTCCATGTATCCAACTTCAAGAAATGCCTATCAGACGAATGTTTGGTAGTATCTCTTCAAGATATAGAGGTAAATGAGAAATTGAAATTTGTTGAGAAACCTCTTCAAATCGAAGATCGAAAGATCAAATTTCTCAAACACAAAAGATTGGTGTTAGTCAAAGTCAAGTGGGATTCAAAGAGAGGACCTGAATACACTTGGGAGCTGGAATCAGAGATGAAGCGAAAATATCCTCATTTATTGCAATGAATCTCGAGGACGAGATTCTAAATAAGGTAGGGAGAATGTAAGGACTCTCAAAAATTGTCCTAAAAATACCCGTAAGTATAAACCCGGACCCCTGAAACCCTAATCCATATTAAAAATCAAGAAAAACAAAATTATGGGTTCCAGGCGGGCCGCGTAAAAGACAATCTATGTCTTACGCGGGCCGCATTAACTCATGTTTGACCGGATAAGTGTTCCGGATCCAAGTGTCGCCTACGTGTCACACCTACTGATGACCAATCAAGGCTATTCGTAGACTAGGCGGCCTCGCGGGCCGCGTAAGTGTTAACCTTGGGTTTACGCGGGCCGCGTGAGCCCTATTTTTCAGCTATAAATAGCTTGTTGCATGCACAGTCTGATGGTGTCGAAACAAACTTTCAAAAACGAAGTTTTAGTACTCTGAATTCGAAATTACCTTTAATATTAGCGAGGCGCTGCTCCGATACCGGGTATTAACTTGATCGCTGCTACGATTCAATGTCCGATCGATTAAACTATCCAATGGATGTTTAAGTACTGCCCACATTAGGGTTTATGCTTTGTCATTCGTCGTGAATTCGATGGAAGTTTAAGTATCGCACTTTGTCATTCGTTGTGAGGGTTTAATTTCGTGAGTTATCGTAAATGCTGTATTAGTTACTAACCGAGTTCGTGTGCCTGTTGTTTAAATTTAGGTTAAAAGGCTAATCAGTAGGCTAAGCTCTGCTCATATAAATCTACAATGTGAGTCATTCTCTTTTTATCAACTGTTTTACAATACCTCAAATTATTTTCAAATGTTATAATTACAGGGAGTAAGTCGTGGTAATCTTAATCAATGGCTAGTGGGGTATTGTGCACATTACTAATTCTCACGGGGTTAGGCAAATAAGCCCTAACACAGGTTAGGCAAATAAGCCCTAACAGTGATATATCATCACTAATTGGGTGACAGGACCCAATAGTGGTATGACCATTAGGGAGCCATATAACAATAAGATAGAATCCATTGTAATCACTCTTATGCTGTAATTGATAACTGTGTCATTTTCTCAAATTGAGTGACTTGCCAGTATTTCCCCGCTGATAAAATATTTTTAAAACATGTTTCAGGCGACCTGCTGTAAATCAAGGACACGTGCTACGGAGCACTAACAAGCTTGAAGATGTGGCTCAGTTAAAATAAATAAACATGTTTTAAATAAATCAGGGAATTTCCTAGTTATATTCCTCTATTGTAAATTACGGGGTTTATCTCCAAATTATGGAATAAAATAATTGGGCACTTTGAGTTTTAAAAGATCCTGTTGAAAATCTTCCGCTGTCACATAATAAATACCACAGGTTCCTGTCCCGCGGCTCTTGACTGGGTAAAACCGGGGCTGGGGCCGTGACAATTTAGGAACTCCTTAGCCATTCGTTCCTTTTCATAAGGAGGACAAAATTTCCTTTCTGCCATTTCCTTGAATTTTTCCTAGTTCAGGGCATAAGCCATGTCACTTGCTTTTGCTTGAAGAATTGTATTCCACCATTCTAAGGCTTTCTTCTTTAAAGAGGTTGGAAGCATACATCACCTTATCTTCTTCGGCACATTTACTGATTTTAAGAACAGCTTCCGTCTTTTCCAACCATCAAAGAGCAGCCGTGGCTCCTTCACTGCCTGCAAACTCAGTTGGTTTACAAGCTAGAAATTCTTTGTAGGTACACCCGAGAGTCATTGCCTTCATTTTCTTGGGAAATGGGGTTTTGATAATATCATCATTGCCTCCATTGACACTATGGCTAAAACTATCGTCGCGAGTATGCTTGCTACTCACAACTTTGGTGGGTTCTACGGAGTTTTTAACAGCTTTAATTATTAAAAGTATAGCATTAGCTATTCCTTGGGCTATTATATTTTCTATAGCATTTTTTATCTAAAGGATTTTCATTATTAGCATGAACTTCTGGATTATGTGATACTTCATTCGACATCTGAATTGCAAATATTTTCAATTATTAATATCACAGAATAATTAAACAAAAAATACCTTCAAGAATCATATGTGCATATATATATATATATACCTATATTTAAATCTACAAAAATAACACATAGGTTACTTTGTATTAATTTCCTAACTTTATTGTTTAAGTTTAGATATTAAAAGAACACCTAAATAGCTTAAACAAGTGGCTCTGATACCACCTTCTGTCACAACCCCTGACCCCACACTGGGAGCGGGAGCCGTGAACCAGTCAGATGGTATCGGTGTTTATTAATTTGTTAGCGGAAGTTTTCATCAGGATCGTAGTTAGGAAATAATTTCAGAGTTTATAAAACACCAAACTTTTAATATTAAACAAATGGGCTAAAACCCATATTTCCTTCAATTATTTTTATAGGGATAAACCCAAATAAGTAAAACATAAATTTCTTCTTTTATTCGGGTATTTATAGCCACTTTATTTAAGCCTTCAGTGCCCCATAGCTGGCTACTATTATCTTTACAGCAAGTTACCTGAAACGCATTTTGAAAAGATTTTATCAGCAATAAATACTGTCGAGTTCATTCCAGTTTTATAAAAATATATTGTTATACTTTACAGCATTAAGGGTTTTTATATTTGTTCATATTTACCCAACTCAATCAGTATTTGTTACATGGTGACAGTTCCGATGTGATAGTGGTCATATCACTCATTGGCTCACTTTTGTCCAATAGTGAATTTATCAAGTAATTATATTTTACTACTATTCAAAGTATCTGTCACTAGGCGATTCCCGTGACGGTGGTCATATCACTGTTGATCATTCTTTCAACTAGTGACTGGGGTCATAACATTGTTGATCATTCTCTCAACTAGTGACTTTGGTCATATTTCTGGTCATATCACTGTTGATCGTTCTCTCAACTATTGATTCTGGTTGTATCACTGTTGATCATTCTCTCAACTAGTAACTTTGGTTATATCATTGTTGATCATTCTCTCAACTAGTAACGCTTATCAAATAATTGATATATATCGTTTAAGATATATATTAAGGTTTATATATTTTATAGATTAAGGTTTATCATATACTAATTTTAAATATAATATTTAATATTTTATTAACATATGTTTCAATAGTTGTTAGAAACTTATTATAAAACGTGAATATTAATAGTTTATTTATTACTATAAATATGTTGAAAGATAACTAGTATCTCTTGTTAATAAACTAACGTTATACACGTATATTAAAGAATATGTGTATTATTAAATATAAATATGAATATTTAGCGTTTTATATAAATTTAGATTTTAGTAACATCACAATAAAACCACAACCTATTAACAATGTTATATAATAAATAAAATGCTGTGATGTTCTAAAGAATGTGAGTTTTTATTTAGAACGTATGTTTATTCCTAATATATAAATTTAATACCTCAAACTAATTATTATATTTATTAATGGTATACATATTATTGTTCCGTTAACTCTAAATGACTCATATAAATAAACACACTTGTATCTAATAACGTATACATAAAAGAAAAAAAAACTCATTTTTATTGTATACAAAGGGTTTTGTTAAGTTCTCAAAATAACTATTAGGACAAATAATAGTAACATTTAATAATTAATTGAAACCTTATTATATGCAACATAGAATAAAAGTTTGGGTAAAGTAAGTTGATGAAAAGAAGAATGGCTCACAAACTGTGAGAAAAGAGAATGGACTCACTTTGTAACTTTAGGGTTCAACTAAAAGCCTCCTGGTAGAATCATGGGTATAACTCCTGAGCTATTTAATAAATATATAATGCACTCGCGTTAAATATAATAACCCAATTCAACTTTATCCCTACGTCACGAGACAGAACCCCAACGAACTTAGTCGGGCAGAGCCTTGACATGCGTTACGGGCCCTAGATCAATCAGACAGGGTATCAGTGATCAGGGGTTAAAACACTTAAAACGGGGCAGGGCTTTATTATTATTAGTATATACTAAAGAAAAGAAGAAAAAATATATATATATGAAGAGAAGTTGGCGAGAGGCAGAGATAAAAGAAAGAAGGCTAGCAATTTGTCTCTCATCTGTGAATGTATATATATAGTTGAACATTTCACTTGTTGGCCACGCAAATATTAAGATTCCTTTTCATTCCTAGAGTTACACGTACATGACATTTAATTCACAATTTCTAGTTTTGATTTTTAATTTTCTCTTTTTTTTAAGACACGTATACACACATTTTTTTCAATTTATATATTAGTTTTAATTTTATTATTATTATTATTTTAGTATTATAATTAATTCAACTGCTTCACTTATTTGGCACGTATAACTTCTAAAATATGACGTTTTACAAAACAATGAATATGTCATTAGAACGAGAATATTTATATCTACATTTTGAACCAAGTTTCATTAAAAACGGAGTAGGTTCAAATATAATGTATTTTTATAATTTAATTATTAAACGGTTCCTAGGCTCGTCTAGGTACTTCATATTTCTAACATTCAACTTACCCGTAATCTACCCGTCTAATAATATAAGTTTTTATATACTTTATTTTAATATAGAAAATAGAAATGTCACACATATACAAGCCAATTAATTAATATAACATTCCAATCAAATATATATAAAATAGTTTTTAAAACTATATAGGTCGAATAATTAATTTTTAAAAATAAAACTAGTTACTAATGGTTAATAAATTTAAACAACCTATAATTCTTATATGATAAAAAAAATAGAAATGTTACAGTTCATGTCCCCACTTTTAAACATTTTTCTTGTTTTCTAAACTTTGAGGAAAATACATGTATAATGGTATGTTAAAGAAAACTAAGGAATGATACATTAGATCATGTCACGAATATGGTATACATAAGCACCGTTAATCTAAGTTTAGACCGAAGAATAAAGTTAGAACTAGCGGGTATTGGCAGCCTCCCTCTTGGTCCATATACCCATGCGAAAGAGTGCTTTTGGGTCACAGTCGAAGGGTAATCGATGTATAAGTCGCTTAGGTTTGGATGTTTCCTATGTCGTCACACATGTTAATGTCCTCGCGAAACATTAGCGATCTCGATGTTCTTAAGATTTACAATCTTACGCATTACATCTTAAAACATTTTCTTTTATAATTACATACCATTTTTCATACAAATACAACTCTTACATTTTATACAAAATAACTACATGAATTCACACCAACTTTGTTGACGATTTTCAAACTTACATGTATTTCAGGAAATTAGTGGAAGCTTTGCGGGTTACGTTTCAAGAAGTCATGTGTCTACGCTCCATGCCATCTTTTGAAGGATTTGTTCATTATATCCCATCTCCTTGCGGTGATATAGGAAACAAAACCTTGATCTTTTAATTTGAAATTATGTTGTAAACTTTTAAACTATTGTCTTTTGAAGAGATGTAAACTCTTACTTAACTTATGTTTTGAAATTTAAACTCTATGAATAGCATTTGGAGTTTGTTTATTTCATGTAGTATGTTTACTTATTCGTATGCAATGAGAATCAATCACGATCACACCTCGTGCTTCCGCCTCTGAGCGGGTGTGACAGAGGCAACATGGTATTAGTTGATAGCGCTATTAGGCTTGACAAACCTCACACCGTGCTTGGAGCCGGGCATGAACTAATGACCTTAAACACTTGTATCAATGCTGATAGACATTGATGAGGGCACAACAAACATGACAGTCATTCGGTATCAAGTTTATTATTCTTGGCATGTCTTTAAACTAAATACTTACATGATTTACATTAAACAAAACTGTGAACTCGCAAACTTTATGTTGACACACTTTTTTGCATGCTTGCAGGTTGTTAGATACATCATGCTTTGGGAACTTGCAGTCTGAGGAGCGAGGAGTGTCATGGGGCGTATTGCATGATGAATAATTAATGTTATGCTTTTTAAACAATTTGGTTTCGTATGATTAGAACATTTACAATTGCTTCTGTTGAACGTATACATTGTTGAAACGTTTATAAATGAAATGCACTATTCATGTTGGACATGATGTTTGTGTTTATTATTAATTACTATTAGTTCGACATGATTAATGGCTAGATCCTTGTACGTCACACGCCTTGCGGTGAGATCCGCATGTGGTATTTTGGGGGTGTGACATAACTGTTGGAGCCAATATGAAATTGTTTAAGAACTAGAAACCGGTGATTGATATCGTTGAAGCCCTCCTACTCTTTGGAAGGCTTCGGTTCTCTCTATTGGTGGGAGACTCACCCTTCTAAAGTTTGTTTTTAAATGTCTTCCTATTTACTACTTTTCTACTTTTAGGGCGCCGGTTAGGGTGATTCGTAAGCCGGATGGCTTAAGGAGATGATTTCTTTTTTTTTTGGGGGGGGGGGGGGGGGAGGGGGCAAGGGAGACAAAACTGCATGAATAGGGTCGCTTGGTCCAAGGTCACTTCGCCAAAATCAGCGGGTGACCTTGGTTTGGCTCCGCTAAAGGATTTCAATGCAAATCTCCTAATTAAGTGGTTATGGTGACAAAAAGCTAAAGGCCCGAGACTGTGGAGCAATATTATTAGAGCTCTTCATTGCAACCCCATGCTTCATTCTTGGGTGCCTTTGAAGAACACGACAACGATGATATGGAAACAAATCGTTGGGCTGGTCAATGAGTTGCAAGACCGTGGTATAAATTTGGATAAGCAGTTTAGAGGCAAGCTTGGGGATGGCTCTAACATTAGGTTCTGGTATGACACATGGGTGGGTGATGATCCGCTCAAGACTCGATACCCAGCTTTATTTCTCCTGGAATGGAATAAAGGTGCTTTGGACCGGGATAGGTTGTGTATGAATACTCTTGGTCCTTTCATGTAGTGGAATTGGTCCCGGGAGCCTGAATCGGGTTAAGAAGTAACTGAACTGATGTCGTGTCTAAATTTCCTGTACGGATGTAAGCTCGATTTAAATGCCGATGTTTGGTTATCGGAGGCAGACTCATCCAAACAATTCTCGGTCAAATCGACTCGCAAACTTATCAGTGGTCAATCTGACATCTCTGACCGGTTGGGTTTTGTGTGGAATAAATGGATTCCGCTCAAAGTGAACATCTTTGGATGGCGTTTCTTCCTTAACTGATTGCCGTCCAGAGACGCTCTCATTGCTCGGAACATTCGCATTGACTCGCATTTATGTCTGTTTTGTGAAGAGGTTACGAAAACTCATGATCATCTATTTTCTGCTTGCCGATTTGCAAATGAAGTGTGGCCAGGAGTATCGTCTTGGTTAAAGATTCCTCCTATCTTTGCCTTCGGTTATAAAGACATCTTATTATTTCATCGCTCCTTGAGGACTTCGAAGAGAGGCAGCAAGCTCATACATGCTATTCTTCTTATCTCTTGCTGGATGATATTGAAGACCAGGAACAAACTAATCTATGAAAAGTCGAAAGCTTCGGCTAGTGATGTCATCGGTGAAATCAAAGCAGTGGGTTTTCTATGGATTAAACATCGGGCTAAATCTCTGGGTATTAATGAAACAAATTGGAGCCGTTTTGAGTTATTGTAACTTCTAGTTTGTTTTCGGTTTTTTGTTTGTTTTTGTTCCCTCGAGCTTCTTGCTTGTGGTTCTGTTTTAATGAAATGATGCCTTTCAAAAAAATATTTGACCCTGCGTTCAAAATCTTTATCACAAGATTCTGTAACCACGTTCAACAAAGTGGCTAAAAAGACGGCGTGTAAACCCTCGAGATCGTTAGCTTTATACAAACCCTAAATCTCATTCGGTTACCACATAAACCTCCATCACACCACCTCTACTCATGTTTGAGTCATCACCACTGTACTGGCGGCTGGGAGTCTGCAACGGTTCCAAGTTTCGGTCAACTTTATTTGACACCTAAGGTGCCAAGGCGAAATCTAGTCTAATTCGAATACCGTTGTTTAGTTCTGTTTTGTTGATTTTTCATTCTGACGACATTGGCAGCCACCGCACTCCTTCCGGTTCGATTAATTGCGGCTACTGCCGTAAATTCTTCCTCGTCTCTATGTGTGACCAAGGTACAAATATTCTTTTTTCTCCCATTGATCATGGAATTTAAAGTTGGAGATATGGTTCTATTGAAGGTCTCGCCTTGGAAAGGCGTGGTACGGTTTGGTAAGCGTGGAAAGTTGAACCCACGGTATATTGGACCTTTCAAGATCCTGGAAAGGATCGGAACTGTTGTTTACAAGCTGAAACTTCCAGAAGAACTTAGCAGTGTCCATGACACATTTCATGTGTCTAATCTCAAGAAGAATCCTACTCAAGAAACAGTCGTTGTTCCCTCCGACGAGATTCACGTCAATGACAAACTCCAAATTACTGAAAAACCTGTTGAGGTTACGGACTGGAAGGTCCACAAGACAAGGATAAGTCGTATTAAATTTGTTAAAGTTCGTTGGAATTCACATCATGGCCTAGAATTTACTTGGGAACATGAAGACCAAATCAGGTCTAAGTATCCACATCTATTTCACAACTCCCCTGCAATCGATAACACAGCTTGAATTTCGGGAAGAAATTCTTTTAACGGGGGGAGAATGTGACAACTGGCACTTTTCCATGTATTTCCATATGATATGAATAGTAATGTGTACTCTATGACTGTGCATGAATGAACTAATGCCACGAGTGATTTTCTGATTACTGTCAAAGACATACAAATGCATAACATGTTGCAGGATTGTTTATCATTATTACATGCAACACTGTGTGGTTCAATTAGTGCACAAAACAAAGTTAGCACAGTTATCAGATAAAGAAGAAGTACTGACGGGAGTTCAGTACTCAGACATACATGATGTTAAGACACACAATGAGCCCCGAAACCAAGAGTTACACTAGAATAATGTGTAAGAAAGTAGGGATTACAAAATTGCCTTCCTAGTGATGATTTAAGTGCCAAAAAGTGCCCGAAACACACTAAAACTGCAGAATTCTGCAGAAAACACCAAATTCAGCATTTTAACATCAAAATAAAGTGTAGAATTATGGTTTAATGGTCCAGAATGCTTTGATAAGTGTCGGGAATCAAAACTGTCATAAAAGACAACATAAAGCACACTAAACTGCGCAATTTAGCACCTTAACGAACCGGTAACCAACCGAACAACCGGACACTACCCGAAACACCAAATTTTCACTTGAAGCATTGTTTTAGTGTTACGAAGCTAGTTATGGTCACCGAACATCATAACACATCTTAAAAACCCTAAACACCTAAAACACTAACCAAAACCTTTGAAATCTAACAAACTTATTTAACTTAGAGTTGAAACTCAACTAGGACCCCCCCTCCCCCCATCCAAGGCCGGTTACAAGGGGGCCCCACTTGGTGGATTTCTTTTGAATAAAAAAATAGATTTGTTGTTTAAATTGTGAACATAATGACCTTCATGTAATCTAATGTTGGAAGATCATGTTATAAGGACCACAAGTCTTACACTTCTCATTTCACCATTGTTCAAACTCCATAAACATCTCTCCCTCTCTCAAGAAGCTACAGCCAACACCCCTAAGCTCACCATCATTTTTTCTAGCAAGCTTCCAAGTATCCTAAGGCATTCCTAAGGTGTAACAAGCAAAGATAAGAAGGTTGGAAGCAAAGGAACTTGAAGGACCTTCTCTAGGAGCTTTTAACCACCCTATTTCTTCATCAACTTGCATCTTGAATCTTCCCTAGCCATAGTGCTAGTAGTAAGCCTCTTGATCTTGTTATTACTTCTAATTTTAATGGTTAAAAGGTTATGTAACTTGTTAATCTTAAGAATCACAAAGAAACATGAAGATGATCTTGAACATAAAGCTTAATAACATGAAAATCAAAGTTGTTTTAGTGTATGTATAAAACTTGTTTGTTGATTTCTTGTGATTATGATGTTGATCATCATAAGAAGCTTGCTAGATGGTGATTAAACACATGATCTAGCAAGTATAAGGATGGATCTTGTGAAAATTGTGATGATCATCCTTTATGTGAATCATGAACTTGAAAATGAAATTGTTCTAGTGTATGATGATTATATGCACGTGTTATAAGTCTTGAAAATAAAAGATTTCAAAGATAATATATTCAAGAAAACAAAGTTTGCTACAAGATTAACATGAACTTGGTTTTTAAAGAAAGTAAACATGTTTTAAGTGTTAAAACAAAGCTAGGAAAGTGTTGGTAACAAGAAGAATACAAGAAGGATTATTTTTAGAAAATCACCATACAAGTTGTAAGGAACTAAAATTCACAAGAATGAGTTTTATAAACTAAGAACCATGTTTTTAGAGGTAACTAAACTTACTAAACATCATGTGAAATTACTACAAATTTTTACAAACTTTCAAGTTCATGTCATGGTGTAAAATGCATTTTTTTAGCTCTTGATAAGTTATGGGTAAATTATTGATGATTGGTGATGAATTTCTAAAAAAAATGATATGCTTTTAAGCATAGAAACCTCTATTTTTAAGGGAAAACTATGGCAAAATTTTTGTAGAAATTAAACACTTAGAAAAATATTTTTAAACAAGTGTTTACAAGTAAATTTTGATCATAGTTTTCATATAAAAATTTGCCATAATTTTTATTACAAAAATTACAAATATTGGAGGTTGATTTTTGATAATAAAATGACTAAGTATATATTTAGGAAAATATATATTTAGATGTCACAAATTGTGTGCTACTTGTATATTATGTGTATTAGTTATATTATTTTAGGAACATGAAAATAATATAACACACCAAAATACCAAAATCGTAATATGAAAATATTACCAAAATCCCAAGAAAATAAATATATAAATTATACCCGAATATTGGACAATCGGACAAACGAACATAAGAACTATAAATATATATATATATTCCGGAAATGAATTCGTAACTCGACAAGAATGACAAACGGTATTTTGGGAAACCAAAGAAACGGAAAATATGGATTTTTACAAGTATTACAAAGTATCTCATATTTTGTCAAATAGAAAATATATTATTTTTGAGTGAAGAAAATATATATTTTCTTAAACAAGTTAAAAATATATTATTTTTGGTGAAAAATAGAAAAATATATTTTCTAAAGCTAATCTTGAAAATATATATATATGTATGTATATATTTTTGAGAAATATATGAAGGTATATTTATTTTTGCCAAGTAAAGTTATAGATATTTTTCTATAAAAACTCTCTCAAGATATGAATATTTTTAGAATACAAGGTTGGTGATTTTTAGTTATCTAAAAAATAATATTCCAGAATATTAAATAAAAATTAAGTATAAAATACTTAATAAATACAAGAAAATACGTATACTCATACGTATAAATACACACCAGAATACACCACCAATACTTGGCAAAATACACAAGTACAAGTATACCCATACTTGGGAAATATTTATGTGAAGAATACGCGATGAACTAAGTTGAAAATATATTGTTTTAACAATATTCCAAATAATGAAATAAATATAATTTAAGTTAAAATATTATTATTTTAACTAATAATTATATACTTTGAAATTATATATTGTACATTAAAGATATAACTCAAAGTATACCAAGATTTCCAAAATAAGTCTTAATGAACAACTAAGACAAAGAGTCGTTACACGACCTAAACGTCTAATAAAACATGGCACGTGTGTGGGTAGTTGTACGACTCGTAGGAGGACCTTTGAGTATACGAGACAGCAGGACGCAAACTTGTGAGTTCATGTCCCCTTTTCTCTTAACTGTTTTCGGATTTATAACTCTCGGGGGTGAAATACATGTCAACATGGGTATGATTTGGCTATGAAATGAACTATTAGATCATGTGAGCATAGGCTGAAACTGAAGTGCCATTAACTCATTTAAGAACCATGGACAAGGGTTAGATCTAACAGGTACGGCCGAGCCCCACTCATGGTCCTTGTGTGACCACTTAGAGTGCTGGTGTATCCTAGTCGAGGTGATTCGGCAACGGTCAAGGTGATTTGAATCAGTCAAGGTGATTTGATACAGTCAAGGGGATTTGACAAAGTCCAGGTGATTTGACACAGTCGAGGGGATTCGACACAGTCGAGGGGATTCGACACTAATAATCGTCTACTCGGGTTGAGTACTCCCTATGTCGTCACATATATTAATGTCCTTGAAAAACATTAATTGATCTGTTCATAGACGCTTTACGTACCTGTGTTCAAAGGAATCTCTCAAATGTTTACAAGTTTATCGATACTCGTATAAAACGCATGAACTCGCTCAACTTTTGTTGATGTTTTCAAATTGCATGTATTTCAGGAAACAAGATGGATCTTGGGCGCTGGTGTTGTATTCAAGAAGTAAATTCCAAGTTTAGATGTCATCCACTTTTGTTGATTTGTAACTTAGTCTAAGGTCATGTTGGTCGAAACTTAAATGACTTGTGGTTGTAACGTTTTAAACTTATGAATGGATGAACATCATTTTAATCATATAGTTGTTTATTATAATCGAATGCAATGAAAACCGAACAAATCACACGTATACGCTTCCGCAAAAGTCAGGGTGTGACAGTTTTATTGATATACGCAGCCACCATCGTCACATTAAAACCGCTCCGACACACCGAAGTCTCTACATTTGATTCAGCCCATCGACTCTCATCCTTGATAAGTGGTATCGCCGCTACGCGTATGTTTTTTTTTTCTTTCCACACATTTAATCGAAGAAAAGAAAAATATAAATATATGTATGCACTTCTGCAAATTTAGTGAGTGAAGAAGATGAAGTAAAGTTTTCTATGTATACATGACTACAGTACCGTTGCATATACACAAAGTTTTGTCTTTCTTTTGCTTTTTTAAATTGACTTATTATATGTAATATTGTATTTAAATACTGAGATTATATAGAGTCTTTCAAATATATTTGAAACTAGGTTATAACCCCATGTATTACACGGGTTGAATAAATGAATTTTTTATAATAAATAATAAAACAATATATCTTTAAAAAACTTCTTTATTGCACGTGTTGAACAAATGTAACTTCATATATTAAATAATAAAATGTTAAGTCTATAAGAACAATATGTACTGTACGGGCTGAATAAATGTAATTTTATATACCAAATAATAAAAAGGTTATATCTTTAAAACCACGTGTATTACACGGGTTGAATAAATGTAACATTGTTTACCAAATAATAAAAAGTTATATTCTAAAAAACCCTCGTGTATTACTCGGGTTGAATAAATATGATTTTATATACCAAATAATAAGAAAATTATATGTAAAAAACTAATTGATATACTCGATACGTGATAGATATGGTGATTGCGGAGATGATTATTGAAAAGAAGATACAGTGACCAAACATGTTTTTCAAGAAGCAAATAAGCAGCCACTTGAGTGATAAAATATAAATTATATTTAAAAACCCTCGTAATAAATCTAATTTTATATATAAAACAATATTGAAAGTTATATACAATTTGTTTAAAAAATATGTAATAAAATCGATATAATAATTTTTTTAATAATGAAAATAAAAATAAATAATATATTAATACAAAGTTTGGTTTTGATGATAAATGATTTAGTTCGATTTTATGTATAGCATTATATATACTATGGTAAAAGTTTAGAGTTTATTAGAGAAAATTACATCATCGAAAAAATTAAGAGTATATTTGTATATTATAAATAAAAAAATGAGAAGTATGCATTAAATTTAAACTAGATAATTAGAAAATTACATCATCGAAAAAATTAAGAGTATGTTTGTATATTATAAACAAAAAAATGAGAAGTATGCATTAAATTTAAACTAAATAATAATTATCTGTAATTAAGTTGAAAAGATTAAGTAAAATTATATTTAGTAGAACACATATCTATAATTAATTAGAAGAGACTAAACTAAATACTAATTATCTATAAGAGATTAAACTAAATAATATTTAGTAGAAGACTTATCTATAATTAATTAGAAGAGATTAAACTAAATAATAATTATCCATAAGAGATTAGAAGAAAAATTAAAAGATACATAGCCTAATATGATGACAAGTGTCAAAAAAATAGTTTTTTTATTATATAAAGTATAGATATAGATGTGTAGGTTTTTTTTTTTTTTTGAACTCTCGTAATCTAGACGTACAGAAGTGGTGGTGACAAATTCAATTATTAGTTAATGATATTTATGTATCAACTTAAAACACTATCATATTTTATTTTGAGTAAACTGCCAAAATGGTCCCTGAGGTTTGGTCAGTTTCACCACTTGGTTTTTTTAATTTGTTAGATTAAAATGTTAAAAGACCATTTTGCCTTTCATTGAAAGGAAGGAAAAAGACAAAAAAAAAAAAAAAAAAAAAAAAAAAAAAACTAAAACTGGATCTTAACTGAAAAATCTGACCTGATTTTGATTTTGGATGAAAATGGCAATAAAACTGAAACCACAGGGACCCAGATTCAAAAGGTTTGAGTTTTAGACTA
The DNA here is from genome assembly GCA_030545235.1 of Helianthus tuberosus. Taxonomy (NCBI): domain Eukaryota; kingdom Viridiplantae; phylum Streptophyta; class Magnoliopsida; order Asterales; family Asteraceae; genus Helianthus; species Helianthus tuberosus. The sequence continues at coordinate 27,173 of JARYGA010034476.1, read as the reverse complement.
AAGTGGCAAAAGCGACCAAACCTCAGGGATCATTTTGGTAGTTTACTCTTTTATTTTAGTATTTTGTAATGCTACTCCGTATGTATTTGTTTAAAGTAACTTAGACACGAAATTAATACTAATATTAAAAACTTAATATTCATGAATTAAACAACTCTTTTTAACAGCAAGGAACGACGTGTCAAGCACTATGACACCGGGAGTTGTGGTCAAGGTCGATTACTCGACCGCCGCTAGCCTCTTGGCTCTCTCAGATGCGCGAAAACCCGACCTCCACCCATATGAGAAACTTAATTCCTTTAGCTCATTATCATATGTTCCCATTAATCATTGATTATTGCCATAGAAGTGCATTATTGTACTAGTTGTTTTGACTTAAGTATACTGTTTTATTGACCTCAATACCTGAGCACATTCACCTATGGGGACATAGGGCGTCATCATCGGCACCAATGATGTGCACCATCCGTGACGATGCGATTAGTCCACGGCGTCTCTATATTGGAAGTTATTAATGGTTTATAGATTATTGAGAGGCGTATGGATCGATCCTATGATATTATTGTTACTTGTTGGTATTGGGATAGGTGTGTGTGCCCAAATCCCCTCTACATATTGGTACATTAGAACTGCAACTAATGTACACATTGTTTATTGTTTATTAACACTGTCTCACATGGGTATTTCCGCATAGATTCTTATCGTATTGATTGACCAATTTATAGTATTGACTGCATCGTTACATTGTTATTGTCATAGTATTGCTTCACCATTGATCGAATACCGTATTGATCCTTATCATCGAATTATTGTTATTGCTATTGTTTTTCCGTTACTAGGCAATTTTTAGCTCAGCCGTGTTTCTTTTTGTTGTTTTCTTTTATTTCTCAAACAGGTACTCATGGGAACAGGAGGAAAAGTGCGAAGAGAGAAAACTAAATGGCCAGAGTTAAAGTAAATTTCTATTTAAATAATTTAGACACTTTCGTTTTCCCTTAAGATCGTTGTATGGTTTTAGATTTTTAAACTTGAGAGTTAATATTTTATTTGAATTATGTTTTAGAATATCTCTGATTTCGGTTTTGTGACATCTCAGCCTGAATCAGCAGGGTGTTACACTTGTACTTTCACTTTTGAATTTTAGTAACATATCATTATAAACCCAATCAACCTTGCAAGGGCGTAGCTTTGTGGGGGCGGGAGGGTCAGCCGACCCCTCGAACTTTTCGCTCGTTAGTGTAGAGTATGTAGTTTTCGTGTAGAAATTTTAGGGTATATACGTTTTTGACCCCCGCGGTTTTATAGAAATTTTTGGTATATATGTTTTCGACCCCTCGGTCGGAAATCTCAAGCTTCACCACTGCGACCTTGAGTTTTTATAAAACTTTGGTATAGTTAAAATATTTTTTATGGGCTTTATAAATCTATAGTCAATATGAAAATGATCGTATTGGTCAATTTATTACTTACCTTAATGCCTACCGGATACTTTATGGTCGATCATCGGTTGACATTGTTGGAATTTCGTATACCTTTTAGAAAATAATTTTAGTCAATTTGTCAACCAAACTGAAAGCGGCGGAAAACATGTACACTAGGTTCGGTTCTAAACCGTTTCCACCAGTGATCTCATTACAATCAAAATAGGTTATATAAAATTAAAAATTGTGACATCCAAGAAAGACACATTGGTTCAACGAACGATCTCGCTAGATGATCGTTGATCACGAAATCGGATTTGTTCATTTGAAACGATTTCAAACGAACCCTTAATCTAAAGAAAAACAAAGTTCGAAACTTTACTTACCTTTTGCGTAATCGAATAAATAAGAAACTTTGTGTATCCCTTTTTAAATTTTGCAAGTACGAATATTGTTCTTGTTGCGTGAGGGAGTTCAAGCCAAAACCTTAATAAAATATGCAAACTCTTTTACCTTTTAAAAACCTTAGACCGTGGGGTATGGTGGGGCGGGGGTTTGGGGCATGGGTTGACAAGTGGAGTTCGAGCCCCCCGCTGGTGAGTGACGTGTCCGTGGGGTATGGCGGGGCGTGGCTAGCCCGCGTGGGTTGGCCAGGTGTATTAAAAAATTAAAAAAAAAAAACCTAAAATTAAAAAATACACACAACATTTAAAAAAAAAAACCTAAAATTTTATTAAACGGTTATATAACGATGTGGACAGGTGGGTGGGTGAACCGTTTGGTTTGGCCAAACGGTTATATTTTAAAATTTAAACATGGCCCGCTATGCCCTAGCCAACAAGCCAATAAGAGCCGGCCACATAGGACCGCTAGGCATGCCCAACGCCCAGGCTGAATCCCCCGCCTAAGAGGCCACGCCCAAACCTAAGCCCACCCGAGGTGGTGACTTGGGCATTTTCACCCAACCCACGCCCCAACCCCCGCCCCATACCCAATAGTCTTACCAGACCAAAACCCTTTTGAAATCCTATTTGTCGTATATCTTAGAAGAGATATTTGTGGAGGTATTAATTGGATGAAGTTATTCAACATATACATCTCTATCTTTTACTTTTAAAACTAAACATAAAGAATTGTAATCTAATTATATCATTATCTTATAATTATATTTAATTATCTAATAATTAATAATATATATTATAATTAACAAGTTATTTATAATATTAATCTGGCTCTCTGTGATTATTCAAAATAATTACCTATTTCTTTCATTGCGCTTATTATTTCTTGATCCGATGATTAACAATTAAAACACCGTTAGTTGTTCGTTACCCAAAGTGTAACTCTTTGGGTCGTACCCTGACGACAACATTGAATTTTAATCGACAACTGAACAAAATATACAACAATCTCCCACTTGGTCGATTTTCCGATTAAGTTTCAATGTAGACAATAGTGGATGCCTTGCTGCATCATATTGCCCCCGGCAAGGTATGACAAATTTATGTCAACTAATTCTTTGCACTAATCAGTTCTTTAGTTATGCAAATACTATAGCCCCGGTTATCAACTCATTTATCCCTCTGTATTGAATACTTGTTGAACATAAGACATGGATCCAATTCATTCTCATATATTATTCAACCATTTCTAATTTCGTTCCTGATTTGAAGTGGTTTATCAAACTACTACTAGTTCGAGCGTGGCCACGCGTTTAACACCAGTTCAAACCAACGAAAGGCACCAGAGTGTTCCTCTTCTAAGTATAGAAGCACAGATCCCTTTGGTTACAAACAACTCCCACTAAACTTTAGATCATTCCCAATACTATCCTTATTACTGCCAGTTATGTACAGCGTTAGATAGAATCAAAGATCAATCATTCATTTAAGTTAGTTCTAGTATGTACCGCAGGTCTAAGGATACAATGATCGTACCTATTCAAAACGTCTTATGACTAAGATCCATGAAGGTCATTTTGAAACGAGTTACGCCCAATATGATTCAACTAATCATATCAGTGAATATGGTTCTCAACACTTTGAGTATCCATTATATGGATCAACAATCTAATTCACAATAGTCTTTTACCAGATTGGTTCTCACGAATCTGATAGACTACGGACATTTTAGAATACAATATTCATAGATACTTAACGTACTAATATTTGAACACAGATATAATAGTTTAAAAGACATTCAACCATTAAATTCAAATAAACATAAAATACTGTTCACAGTTCAAAATGCACCAAATTACTAAATTACAAAATCAGACCCACTGTCTAGCATATCTAAGACCTACACAATCAGCATGCTTCTCGTGTCTCACTTGAGGCATAGGCTTAGTAAACGGGTCCGCTAGATTCTGATCAGCATGAATTTTCTCTACTACGCTGTCTCCTCTTTCCAAAACTTCCCGTATGTAGTGAAATTTTTTGAGAATATGCTTCGTGCTGTGATGCGACCTTGGTTCCTTTGCCTGAGCAATTGCACCTGTATTGTCGCAAAATATCTCGATAGGCTTCTGTATGCTTGGTATAACTCCGAGATCAGCAATGAACTTTTTCATCCAAACAGCCACCTTAGCAGCTTCTGAAGCCGCTATATATTCTGACTCAGTGGACTATTGGGCCACCACACTTTACTTAGAACTCTTCCAAGTTATAGCACCACTATTTAAAGTAAAAACATAGCCTGTCTGAGATCGTGAATCGTCACGGTCCGTTTGGAAGCTACGTCAGTGTAACACTTTACTTTCATCTCTTCTTCTAAACCGCCAAACATCAGAAACATATCCTTAGTTCTTTTTAAGTACTTTAGGATATTTTTTCACAGCAATCCAGTGACTTTTACCAGGATTCTGTTGATATCTGCTAGTCAAGCTTAGAGCGTACGATACGTCCGGTCTAGTACATAACATGGCATACATGATGGAACAGATAGCAGAGGCATATGGAACCTTTTTCATATCCTCTTTATCTTTGTCCAACTTGGGACACTGATGACTATTCAGTATGGTTCCACTTGCCATTGGCAAGAGACCCTTCTTGGAATCTTGCATTGAAAAACGCCGAATGACCTTATCAATATATGTACTTTGACTAAGTCCAAGTAGCCGCTTAGATCTATCTCTATAAATCTTAATTCCTAGAATATAAGCAGCTTCTCCAAGATCCTTCATAGAGAAACATTTACCAATCCAGGATTTAACATCCTGCAGCATCGAGATATTGTTTCCAATGAGAAGTATGTCATCTAGATACAATATTAGAAAGGTAATAGAACTCCCACTTGCCTTCTTGTAAACACACGGCTCATCTTCGTTTTTACTGAAACCAAACTGTTTGATTTTCTGATCAAAATGAAGATTACAGCTTCGAGATGCTTGTTTCAATCCATAAATGGATTTATTCAACTTGTAAACTTTCTCAAGATTCTTAGGATCTACAAAACCTTCAGGCTGCTCCATATAGAAATCTTCTGTAAGATGTCCACTTAGGAATGCGGTTTTGACATCCATTTGCCATATCTCGTAGTCATAATACGCAGCTATGGCAAGTAGAATCCTGATAGACTTAAGCATGGCTACTGGCGAGAAGGTTCCTCGTAATCAACTCCTTGAGGCTGAGTAAAACCTTTAGCAACCAACCGAGCCTTATAGGTTTGCACGTTTCCATCCATGTCTGTTTTCAACTTGAAAACCCATTTATTTCCTACAGTCCGACATTCAGGAGGAAGTTCAACCAAATCCCAGACTTGGTTGTCATACATGGATTGCATCTCGAGCCATTTTTCAGATTCATTACCTGAAATCGCAACTTTGCAGGTTGAGGGCTCTTCTTGATCAATTATCAAGACGTACCTATCAGGTCCATGACGATCCATCGTACTTCTACAGACGCCTAGTGTTACATCAGATTCTTGAATCCTCTCAGGTTCGGGTTCAACAATATTTTGTTGAGAGGTAGATTCAACTATTGGTTGATCAATTTGTGGTTCTTAAATTTCCTCAAGATCTACAAGATTATCTCCAATTCCTCGCGCCATAAGCTCATCCTCTAGTAATGTTCCTCGACGCTTAGTGAAAACTCTATTTTCAGCAGGATGATAGAAATAATAACCAACCGGATATGCATATCCAATGAAAACAACTTTTTCACCGTGAGGATCAAGTTTGTCCGAAGACTCACCGGTAACATAAGCGTTACATCCCCATATGTCGCAACCCCCGTCCCCAATCTGTCCCCGGAACGGGAGGCCACGAGATCAGTATCAGTGGTATCGGTGTTTATTCTTTTGGCAGCGGAAATTACATCAGGACCGTAGTTAGGAAATATTTTATCAGAGTAAAACACCATATTTTATATAAATAAACATATTGGGATAAAACCCAAGTTTTCATTTCAAACTGATTTATAGGGGTAAACCCTAGTTTATTGGAATAAAACATCTTCTTTATTTAGGTAACTTTGATAGCCACTTTTCCAAGCCTTCAGTGCTGTCCAGCTGGCTTCTAATTGACTTTCACATTTTGTTACCTGAAACGCATTTAAAAACATTTTGTCAGTGGGAAATACTGGTGAGTAAATCCCAAATTTAATCAAGAAGAGTTTTATCATTTCACAGTATTGAGAGCGATTACAATGTTTATATCTACACACTTACTCATTCAGTACTGTCAATCCTGACTGGTGGGTCATATTACACATTGGCTAACTCTTTGTCCAATGGTAACGTGTTCCACATTTTGTATACAAAACCCCAACATACCGGCAGTAATTGAAGACTACAAAGACTCAATCACTGCTATTTATAATTTAAAATAAATAAAGGTTTTGTAAAAACAGTTTGCAAAAAGGAGATTACTCACATTGCTGTCTTAGGGTTTTCTTTAAGGATTTCCTGATGATTATTTATTAATTACACAAATGCACACACGTTAGTATAATAACCTAATATTTATATTAATGATACCCTCCCCGAGACGGCATTCCAACGACTACGTCGGGCAGAACCACGACAGCCATTACGGAACCCTAGATCAATCGAGCAGCGTATCTAATACGTAACCGGGGGTTATGATACTTACAACGAGACAGAACTTTGTTATTTAGGGGGGTATTATGCCCGGGATTATAATAGCTATGTAGAATATTGAGAGAGAAAGAAAAATTTTGAGCAACGGAAACTGAAGTCGATCGATCCTATTTATAGGGTCTGATCATGACTTCCTCGCGGCCCGCGTAAGCCGAAGGCTTACCCTTCGCGGCCCGCGACATAGGGGGAGTAGGGCCTAGCTATGACCAGTCAGCAGCATAGGTTCGACACACAACCCGACACATGGCAGCATCGGGTGCGCCCTGTCTTTGAGCTGTCGCGCCCCGCCTAGAAGACCACTAAGGTCTTCGCGGCCCGCGAGCGACCCATAAAACTTGATTTTATTAAATTTTTAATTATGTAAGGCATTTTGGGCTCGGTTGTCGCATATGGGGTATGTTTTAAGACGTGTAGAGACATTTTAAATAATTTAGGGGTGTCAAAATTATTTTGGAGGGTTGTTATATCATCCCCACCTTGTTTTAGAACTCGTCCTCGAGGTCTACTAGAACAGGTGCGGGTATTTCCTTTGCATCTCTGATTCAAGCTCCCATGTGTATTCTGGTCCTCTCTTGGAGTCCCATTTCACTTTGACCAGAACTAATCTTTTGTGTTTAAGATTCTTGACCTTTCTGTCTTCAATCTGTAGAGGTCTTTCTACAAATTTTAACTGCTCATTTACCTCTATATCCTTAAGAGGTACTATCAGTGATTCATCGACTAAACACTTTTTGAGATTAGATACATGAAATACATCATGTATTCCTGCCATTTCCTCTGGCAATTGTAGCTGATAGGCTAGAGGTCCTATTCTTCTAATAATCTCAAAAGGTCCAGCATACCTGGGGCTTAGCTTTCCCCTTTTGATGAATCTTACTACTCCTTTCCAAGGAGAAACTTTCAATAACACCTTGTCACCTACCTGAAATTCCAATGGCTTTCGCATGTTGTCAGCATAACTCTTCTATCGGTCACGCGCTGCTTTCAGTCGTTCCTTGACTTGAATGATCTTGTCGGTTGTTTCTTGTACTATTTCTGGTCCAAAAAGTTGCTTTTCTCCAATTTCTGCCCAACAAACTGGGGTTCGGCACTTTCATCCATAAAGTGCTTCGAATGGTGCAGCATTGATACTTGTATGATAGCTGTTATTATAAGAAAATTCTATTAATGGTAAGTGATTGTCCCAATTCCCTCCGAAATCAATTACACAAGCTCTAAGCATATCTTCCATAGTCTGAATTGTCCTTTCGCTTTGTCCGTTGTAGGATCGAATTCGGACCCAAATGAGTCTAACAGAAGAACTATTTCTGATTTGAACGGTGGAAACAAACAAATCAGATTCAATTCACCGAGAATTCACTTTAAACTGTTGATTCTATTGATTTTGATGACGTTTACAATCGATTCAACACTTCGGCAGCACTTCGTGACTCACCGGAAGACAACACATACACTAACTACTGATTTCGCTCCTGAAAGACCTATATATAGTGTCCTGATTTCGCTCCAAATGACAAAGAAACATTATGAGCGAAATCAGCAAGATATCTAGGAGCGGAATCAGACTCTAGCTACTTCGGGCGGAATCAAGTTATAATGAGGTTTCGCTCTAAATGACAATATGTCATTTTGGAGCGGAATCACACCTAAATACAATTTTCTAGGATTCCATGCCCTGTTCTATCCTATTCGATACAAGACTCGATACAAGACTTAGACGACAGACGGATGCACCAACAAACTCCCCCTCGGATGTTGACGGAGTCTTCAGTGTCGAGTCTTCGCACTTTCAGTCTTTATCAGCCTTTGGGCTTCTTTTCTTTGAAATGTTTGACGCAGTAAGTATCCTTCAATCTTTATCATCCTCAAATTCTATTGCGCAAAATCAGTTCCAGGATCAGCACTGGCTCTAACTGCTTCTTCAAATTTGTCTTCAGACTCCCCTTTCGATATACTGGGATCGCAGCCTGGCTTGTTAAACTCACAGAGTCTTCAGGTATCGGAACCTGGCTCTTTATCCAACCTGTACATTCTCTACCACAAACATAAGTTTTCTAATATAAACTTGTAACTCACTCAGACATCACTTGTAAATATCACAAAAATGATCTAACATTTATAGTCTCTGATGAACCACTTGAAGAAATATAATTTTTATTTTCAAAACAACACACTCTCCCAAACCATCTGTTCATCATGTTTAGCACTCGGAATTTTGAAAATTAGCTCTCCAACACCAGTTGTCAAAAATCTTTTTGAATTTTTCAAAATTTATACTAAAACACACTGAAAATCTTTTTGGATTTTTGAATAGAATGAAATACAGTAAAGAAATATTTACATACAATATTTTTGTGAGTTTGTATAAGAGGATCATATCAGTTGTTGAGACAAATCACCAACACCGTTAAGCTTTAAACATTTTAAGTTCTAAACGATTCACTTAGATTGTCAGTATACTGGTCCACTTAAATTCTCACACAAAGTTCAACTGCTTCGAGATACGATATTAATGTCTTAAGCACTTAAACTTAATCGCGTGTCCCACTACTTGAATATACTCCCGTATCCAGATCCCAATATTCAGTCTTACAGGTGAGTATACCACAGATGATATCTGTAAGGGGTTATAATGCGAGGGCCGTGAGAGCTCAGGTCGATACTTCCGTATACACAGAGAGATGACGGCTTCGACTTTTTGGTGTGTCCCCTTTAGAGGATCTTTTGTTACAACAGCAATGACTATCAATTTTATTGTTTCATCAAATTGCTGAGGGCAGCGCTATGTTTCAAGCAAGCGGAAAGTATTCTCCGGGGACTAGGCCATTGCTTCCGCAAAATCAGAAGTCCCGGGATAATACCCCAGATATCATTGAGTATAAAGACCTAGTATCTCAGAAAGAGGGATCTTTCAAACAAGATTTCGGGGGTTACCCATATATCCAAGAAGTTGTTACCCACGAATTAAGCAAGTTTGAATTTAGGTTTATATCTCGTCACAATCTACTAAATGTGTAAAAACCTACTGACACATCGTCGGTGAGACCGTTTATCACATTTGACTTTCCAAATCTTTAGCATGCTGTGATAGTCCACTGATGTACTATCATTTCCTCTTTTATGACACAAAAACTCATTTTGAATTTTATCATATTTTTGTCTTTTTCAAATTTTCAAATGTTTTTGGATTTTCTGAAAAATTTTACTCCCCCTAAAATGCAAACACATTTTAGGAAATTTGAAAATAAACTATACAAACAAACATGACAACCGATATCAAATTGCTTCAATTCGCCATCCACTTGGCATAAACAATCAGAACTCCCCCTTTCAACAAACTATTTTCTCATTTAGATTTCAAAACACTTAAGTTTGTTTTAATCAAAATGATTTTTCCGGAAAATAAGTTTGTTTTTACCACTTGTAGGGGCATGGTTCATCATATTGTCTTTCAACCACTTGTATGAAAATTACATCAAGTTCAAATTAATGACCTTGAGTAATCACTATGTCAGAACAAACCTCTGTATCACTTGTATAATGAACTTATCAAAGTAAATTTCAAAATAAATGCCGATACCTACTCCTCACTTACCAACCTGGGAGTTCCGGCATAGTCTATCACCTGTATACATTTAAACACTTTTTTTTTTTAAAAAATTCCACAAACAACAATTTTTATGAATGAATGTCGATTCCTGATCCACGATTACTAACTTGGGATCTCCGGCAAGTCCAGAGACTTACTGTTCGTAATATGTACCATCCCAGTCACAAACCAGGGATGGTTCAACTTTATCTTTCTTCGTCTTCTTCTCGTAAAACTCTTTAATCCCTTTGACTTTTCTATCAATCATTTTTCCAAAAATGTGTTTCACAGTGGGGTTAAAGGCCTTTTCAACATCAAAAACCTTTTTGTCATCATAAAATTGGTTTGAAATCTCAACTTTACCAATTTTCTTTTTATAATTTTCAGTCCGAAGTGGTGGAAAATTCTCATCATCCACAGTCGAAACTGATTCTTCACTTTTTGAAACAACCTGTGGCTCCTCTGATTTTGTGGAATCAGATTCATCGCCAGAAGATAGCTCCTCTGATTTTGACCTATCAGAATCATCGCTAGAACTACCTCCAGACTTTTTAACCACCCATTTTTGTTTGTCATTTTTAGCTTTCTTCTAGTAAAACTTATTTGAACATTCACCAATTTCAAATGTAGAATTTTTAAATAACTTTGTTCTGTCAATTGGTGGTTCAAACTCAATCATTTTCTCTTTCTGTTTACGAGAAACTCCCTGTTTTGATGATATTGCCTTAGAACAATCTCTGGCAATATGTCCAACATTGTTGCATTGGAAACAGATTCTCGTATCTTTCCTCTGTCCAGCAAACTTCATCTCTTCTTGCTTCTTTGCAAGGAACTCACTGTTTGACTGCCTCCAGAATTCTTTCTTTTCTTCCTCATCTGCTGAGGTACCTGAAACAAATGTCATCTTTGCTTTAAAATCACGAACATATTTTTCATTTTTCTGTTTTGCTGTTGGAATAAATCCAAGACCTTTCTTTTTGAAATTTCCATGGTTAGGTTTCTTTTGAAAACCAGAACCATAACCTTTTTCCTTGTTTTCTCTTTGCTTAACTCTTGAGGTGTAAGGTTTAGGTTTACCATTAAGATTTAAATCTTTTATTTCAGAAATATTAATTTCTGTTAGTTTGAAAACCTTTTTGATTAATTCAGTTTTGACACCTCTTATTGGAAATTCCTCATCAGAATATAATTTGTCAGAATCATTCAATGTATATGCAACTTTGAATGTTTCGTCACTCAAATTAGATTTTGATAACAGGAATTCTTTGTTGTAAACCCTTTTAACTGAAGACTTTGGACTGTTGACTGTCGAACTCGAACTTTCAGAACCAGACTTTGACTTTGACTCTGACTCTGACTTTAAATCTGAGTTTGACTCCAACTTTGACTCCTCAGTTTCATCTTTATCCAACACCTGATCGACGACTTTCTTTATTAACTCGGACTCATGATCAGTGTCAGATGATGTAAACGTAACATCAATATTTTCTGGCAAATTTACTAAGGACTCCGACTCCCACTGTAAATTTGTTGCTTTTTCGACTCTTTCCTGATTTGGATTTCTGGGCAAATATCCATTTTCTAGCGGAGGTGGACACTTGTTGTAACCAACATCTTGTTTCTTACCAGAATCCTTCTTGTCAGTCTTTTTCTTAGTGTCACTCTTCTTCTTGTTCTTCTTTTCTGGAGTCTTTTCTTCAGCCACTTTTCCCTCATCATTCTTTTCTTCAGTTACTTCATTCTCTTCAAATGCCTTCATGCCTTCAACAGTTGGATAAATCCTGTCAATAACATAAGAAGTACATGAGTAACTTTTCAACAAACGATTTACTCTTTCCGTTTCGATTCTTTGTAGTTCCAGTTTCTGTTCAAGAGCAGCACACTTCTCGATGTAGTTGTTCACCACTTTCTGCTTAATCATGAATGCACCCTGAAGTGTCTTCATTGCAGTTGCTTGCTCTTCACTTGTATGATTGTATTGATTCATAGCTTTGTTCAGGACATCATAAGATTCCTTCAAACTGTTCAAGTTATAAATCAATGTGCTGTTCTGTTTCTTTATAGCTTCACAAGTGTCACATTTTACAGGAATCTTTTTAACATCAACTTCTTCATCAACTTTGAACTTTGGAGCTTCAACCTTTACTTTCCTTTTGATCACTGGAACTTCTTCATCGTCACTGCTAACTGGTGTTTTTACCTTTTTCTTTTTCTTCTTTGCTTTTTCATCTTCACTGTCACTCTCAGCCATCATTTTCAAATGATCTGCCATTTTTCTTGACCAATACTCACGATCATCATCACTATCTTCTTCAATCCTAGCAACAAAAGTTGTATGAACTGGAGTTTGATCAGGAATATAATCATCCCAAGTAAAATTCTCCCAGCTAAACCCTTCAGGCATCTTTTCATCATCTTGATCTATTATCAAGGCACTACCATCATTTCTCTTCAAATAATCTTGATTAACCACACAAGCTCTCTTTCCAGAATCTTCAATCACATTCCTTCCGTGTGCAGTTTGTGCCTGATGTTGTTGTTGTTGAGGTGGTTGTTGAGCAACTTGATGATAGATGGCCTTTCGATAGTAATCATTGTTGTTGTTGAAAGGGTTCTGAGCTCCACTTGCTTCACGATTGGTGCACTCTCTCTTGAAGTGACCTTTCTCCCTGCAACGAAAACAAGTGACTTTAGATTTATCAAAACCTAAAGTAGAAATATTAGCCTCACGAAGATCATTTCTTCCTGTGATTTGCTTAAATTTCTCAGCTCTCCTTAGAACACTGGCCAAACACCATTTAATATCCATAAGCTCCATTTCCTCAGCATCGATCTGATCGTAATCCTCTTTTGTAAGCATAGGATTCCCGATCTTTCCGACCACAAAACTACTGTAAGAATCCAATACCATTCCTAACAAAGACATGTGATTCTTAGCAACTTCCTCGGAGTAATCTTGATCATTCTCAAGATTTAAAACAATGTTGCATTGAAGTTTTCTCCCATTCTTTGTTGCTGAAATGTTCTGATCAAATGATGGAAATGATGAGAAACTTGTGTTGCTACTTGATCCTTTTGATGAACTTTTAACATTGTAAGCAGTTTCAACTTTCGGTGATAAGTTGGTTGTTTTCTCATTCAACCCTGTTTTGTAATACAAACTGATATCCTGTTCACCATCGAAATCTTTCATCCGAACAATCTTCCTTTGCTCCATCTCTTGAGCTTCCAACTTCTCAATGAACTTACTCAGAGTAAGTGTATTGAATCCTTTCTTGTTTCTGAGCATCATCAGATATGTACCCCATGTCTCGTGTGGTAAAGCATCTGCTAACTTTTCAATCAATTCTTCATTGTCTTTCTCAATACTCAATCTCTTCATGTTTGCTAGCAGATTGCAGTATCTTTCAATAATTTGTCTTGTGCTTTCATTCTTCAACCTACGAAACAGATCGAACTCTTTCTTCAAAAGTGATTTCTTGTTCTTAACCATCTCTTGACTTCCATGAAACTTCGATTTTAATGCTTTCCAAATTGAGTAAGAAGTTCCATTGTGTTGCAAAAGAACCAAGATATCTTCTTTCACTGCTTGTTGTAGAAGACTTTGCATCATTTTCTCATCTTTGTATTTCTTTCTAGCATCGGCACTTAGATCTTTTATAGGAACCACCTCTTCATCATCATTCGTCAGTCGAATGTATTTTGTCTCGACACATTCCCACGCATCAAGATAGTTAGCTTGCACCCAATTCTCGAAACGACCTTCCCAACCCTTATATTCTTCAATGTTCATTAGTTTAGGCGGCTTTTGCATCGTTCCTGTTTCGTTCTCTAACATCGTGTTCTGTGCAATACTGATAGGAGTAACCGGGGTAGCGAACGCGTTATAAAATTCGTCGTCCATTTTTCAGATTTCAAAAATTATCACAACAGTCCTTTCGAGCGAAATCAACGATTTAATTGGAATTAGTGTTTGGAGCGGGATCAACAAGTAACCAGGAGCGGAATCTCAAAGTGATCAGGAGCGGAATCACAATGTAATCAAGAGCGGAATTACAATGTACTCAGGAGCGGAATCAACCAGAAATGTATTTTGGAGCGGAATCAAACTGAACCTTGGAGCGGAATTAAAATTTCAAACTGTTGGAGCGAAATCAACCTTTTGTAGCTAATCTGGAGCGGAATCAGGACCTATTTCTGAGCGGAATCACTGATGACATCATCAATCAATCGAGCAATTACGAGCTGAATCACTAAAAATGTCAATTTTAGGTCGATTTTAAAGCTGAAACTTATAAGGCTTTGTTAAACAACAATTCCGAGCACACTGTGAAAATATGAACCGATTCGGACCGTGAAATGATGTTCAATTTGAAAAAGAAAGATGTAGAAACAGAATTTTCGGCTGAATTGGCAAGAGCTCTTCCTCCTTAGCTCTGATACCACTTGTAGGATCGAATTCGGACCCAAATGAGTCTAACATAAGAACTATTTCTGATTTGAACGACGGAAACAAACAAATCAGATTCAATTCACCGAGAATTCATTTTAAACTGTTGATTCTATTGATTTTGATGACGTTTACAATCGATTCAACACTTCGGCAGCACTTCGTGACTCACCGGAAGACAACACATACACTAACTACTGATTTCGCTCCTGAAAGACCTATATATAGTGTCCTGATTTCGCTCCAAATGACAAAGAAACATTATGAGCGAAATCAGCATGATATCTAGGAGCGGAATCAGACTCTAGCTACTTCGGGCGGAATCAAGTTATAATGAGGTTTCGCTCTAAATGACAATATGTCATTTTGGAGCGGAATCACACTTAAATACAATTTTCTAGGATTCCATGCCCTGTTCTATCCTATTCGATACAAGACTCGATACAAGACTTAGACGACAGACGGATGCACCAACATCCGTCCGTTTGAGGATGATAAGCGGTGCTTAGATTCAACTTGGTTCCCATTGCTTTTTGGAAACTTGTCCAAAAATGAGAGGTAAAACGGCTATCTCTATCAGAAACAATTGATAAAGGAATTCCATGTAATGAAACTATTTCATTTACATATAACTTAGCTAATTGTTCCATACTGAAAGTCTCCTTCATTGGTAAGAAATGACCTGACTTAGTTAGTCTGTCTACAATCACCCAGATTGTATCATTACCTTTTCTTGTCTTGGGTAATTTGGTAACAAAATCCATTGTTATCAATTCCCATTTCCAAACTGGCATTTCTAATTGCTGCAACAAGCCTGAGGGTTTCTGATGTTCAGCTTTTACTTGTGAACAAGTTAGGCATTTGGCAACATAAGCTGCTATATCCTTTTTCATTCCTATCCACCAGAAATTCTTTCTTAAATCCTGATACATCTTATCACTTCCAGGATGCATCGTGTACTTGGACATATGGGCTTCTTCTAATATACGGTGGCGTAGGTTTCCTAATTTAGGTATCCACATTCTTTTCTGATGGAATCTCCAAATTCCATCAGTTCCTTGATCTAATTCCTTAATCATTCCTTTCAATTTTTCAGTATCATCCTTGATTACTGATTCTTGTGCTTTTCTAATCTGTTCATTTAAATATACCTATAGATTTAATTTAAGAGAACGTACTCTTTTTGGCTTTTCGTGATACTTTCGACTTAAAGCATCGGCTACTACATTTGCCTTACCTGCATGATACTGGATATTATAATCATAATCACTAAGTATCTCCATCCATCGTCTTTATCTCATATTCAACTCCTTTTGTGCGAAAACATACCTTAAACTCTTATGATCAGTAAAAATGGTAAACTTACTACCATAAAGGTAATGTCTCCAAATCTTAAGGGCAAAAATTATGGCTCCTAATTCCAAATCATGGGTTGAATAATTCTCTTCATGATTCTTAAGTTGTCTAGATGCATAAGCTATAACCTTTTAACGTTGCATCAATACACATCCATAACCTAATTTAGAAGCGTCACAATAGACTATAAAATCTTCAGTTCCTTCTGGTAACGCTAGTATGGGTGTATTGGTTAGTCTTTGCTTAAGAATTCTAAAGGCTTCTTCTTGTTTTGGTCCCCATTTAAACTTAATAGATTTACAGGTTAACTTAGTTAAAGGAATGACTATTCTAGAAAAATCTCGGATAAATCTCCTATAATAACCGGCCAATCCTAAGAAACTTCTAACCTCGGTTGGTGACTCAGGGGTTTTCCATTTGGTAATCGCCTCGATCTTGGTGGGATCCACATGAATTCCTTCATGATTGACTAAATGTCCAAGAAACTGTACCTGTTCTAACCAAAACTCGCACTTCGAAAATTTTGCATAAAGCTTTTCCTTCCTCAATAAACTTAGAAGTGCATGCAAATGCCCTGCATGTTCCTATTTACTCTTAGAGTAATGAGAATATCATCTATAAAGACAATTATGAATTTATCCAAATATGGTTTACATATTCGGTTCATCATGTCCATAAATGCAGCTGGGGCATTGGTTAAACCAAATGGCATGATAGTAAATTCATAATGGCCATACCTTATTCTAAAAGCGGTCTTAGGAATCTCCTCTTCCTGTACTTTTAATTAATGATATCCTGACCGTAAATCGATCTTTGAGAAAAATTGAGCTCCTTGCAATTGATCGAACAGATCATCGATTCTTGGTAATGGATACCGATTTTTGATCGTGACCTTATTCAATTCGCGGTAGTCAATGCACATACACATTGATCCGTCTTTCTTCTTAACGAATAAGATTGGCGCTCCCCATGACGATGAGCTTGGCTGTATGAATCCTTTCTCCAACAATTCGTCTAACTGCTTCTTCAGTTCCTGCATTTCTGCGGGTGCCAAACGATAAGGTGCCTTGGCAATTGGTGCTGTCCCTGGTAGCAGTTGGATTCTGAATTCAGCTTCCCGGTCTAGTGGTAGTCCTGGTAATTCTTCTGGGAACACATCTGGAAACTGAGATACTACTGGAATATCTTTCAGTTCTTTTCCTTTAGTGTTAATGATTATGGAAATCAAATACACTAATGATCCTTTTCTTATATAACTTGTTGCTTTCATCACAGAGATGAATTTCATGGATCTAGATGACTTATCTCCTTTAATTGTGATATTTTCACCCTTTGGTGAAATTACTTGAATCGACTTTTGATCACATAAAATACTGGCTTTATTGGCTACAAACCAATCCATTCCTAATACAACATCAAATCCTGCCAGATTCATTGGATAAAGGTTTGCAATAAACTTTTGATTTAAAAATTATATTCTTGCTTCCTGCAAGATTTCAGAAATCTTAATAGTTTCTCCATTTGATGTCTCTACTAGACATTCTTGTGGGAGTTTAGTTAATGGTTGGTTGAGTAGTTTGCAAAATGAAGTATTAATAAAACTTTGGTTTACACCAGAGTCAAATAATACTTTAGCTAAAACATCATTAACTAAAAACGTACCGGCGATCACATCCGGAATCATCTTGGTTTCTTCTGCAGTCAGAACAAATGCCCTAGCATTTTTAGTATTATTGTTGTTTGCAGCTGGAGCTAGCGTTGGACAGTTCGGCTTGATATGACCTTGTTCTCCACAGTTGTAGCATATCCTGTTCTTAGGTTTCTTCCTGCAGTCTTCATCCTTGTGTCCAGATATTTTGCAAAAATTGCAATATATAGAGCATCTTCCAGAATGCTTCCTTTTGCAATACTTGCAGTAGGGTGCAGAAGTAGAACCTACATTTTTCCCATGGTTGGAATTTCCATAACAAAATTCTTGGGTAAGTTTCTGAGCTAGGTTCTTCATCTGGTCCTCTTCTCGTGTACGCACTAACTCATCAGTCAAGATGTTTGCTAATTCTACAGCTTCTTCTATAGTTTGGGGTCTAGCCGCCTTGACTACATGCCTAATCTCACTGATTAATCCCCAGATGTAACGGGAGATTAATACTGGTTCTGGTGATGCAAGGGTTGGCACTATTCTAGCATATTCAAAGAATAACGTAGTGTAACCCTTACTATCCACTCCAGTCATTCTAAGGTTTAAGAACTTTTTTGCTATCTGTTCCTTTTCATTAGGAGGGCAGAATTTTCTTTCTACCATGTTTTTAAATTCTTCCCATTCCATATTGTAAACCCTGTCACTTCCCCTAGACTGGAGGATAGTGTTCCACCATTCTAAAGCTGAGTTCTTAAACAGATTGGAAGCAAACATTATCTTATCCTCTTCCGCACACTTGCTTATTTTTAAGACTGCCTCAGTCTTTTCTATCCAGCATAGAGCTGCAACGGCCCCTTCATCGCCCTAGAATTCCATTGGTTTACAAGACCAGAATTCTTTATAAGAACAACCATAAGACATGGTTCTTCTTCTTTTGAGAATGGGCACTTGAAGTATGGGTCCATTGTTCACGCTGTGTTCGGGTTCAGTAGGTCGTTTACTGCTATGATTACTTTTATTATCAGCTTCCCTAACCGTTTGGATAATATATGGCATCGCGTCTATAATCCCTTGTGCCACTATGTGTTGGATGGCACTGTTATCCACTTGGTTTCCATTATTATTGTTATTCTGATTATCATTATTCTGGTTTTCCGAGTTATTATTCGGGTTTTCTTGATTCACTTGGCCGGCCATCTGAATTATAAACAATTACCACATATTAATATCACAAGATAATATTTAATATAACCAATCACACAACACGCATGTTGATCAAAATCGTCGAACATTGCGACTTACTCTATTTTATACTATGCATCCATTTATATTACAATACGACTGAAATTGAAATTACAATACTATTAGGCATCCGTAGCTATGGTCTAGTTTTTTTTCAAACAAACACACCTATTATATATTATTATTATTATCATTATTATTTTTACTGGTAAGGGTTCATCCAGAACTCCATCTTACGCTCGTCATATTTCCAGACAAGTCGTTCTCCTATCTGCCTCATCCTCTCACTACCTTCTAAAATCTCCTCACCAAAGGTTCGGAGTTCTTGCACATTCTCTGCACTCATTGGGGGTGCAGGGGCTGGTACTGGGTTTGGGAACTGGGGCATGGGTTCTTCGTAAGGATAAGGATTCTCTAGAATTTCCCTGATGTATGGGTCATTATCATAATAGGGGTCTAGAGGGTCCAAATCTGGGTAAGCTGCTAGTTTTGGCATAGGTTCGACTTCTGGTATTGGGTAACGTTGTTGGTAATCCCTATGGTCGTCAAACCATGGGTCGTAGTCTGGGTCTAAGGGATTGGGTGCTGGTATTCTAGGTATCTCTGCTGGATCAATGTCAGGCATTGGGATTTGGTCTTCTGGGTTGTTTTCAATTTCCATTGGTTGTGTGGGAAATAGTGGTAAGGGATGGGGTGCTATGAGTTGCTCTAAATTAGGGTCTGCAGCTGTAGTTGCTAGAATATGAAAGTTTGCTAGACTCCTATTGAGCATATCCTGTGTCTGAGCATCTGTTTCTCTCTTAACGGCTGCTAAAGCATGCTGGTGTTGTAACTTTTTGTCACACCCCAACCGATGGCGGAAACATCGGGGCGCGGCACTGAGCGAAACAGATTGTCAAGAGAAATTCCATAACAACTACTTTACCAAATAGTTAATATTATGTCCCATACCATAACCTATTAAGCAAGTAAATTATTACAGACATAGATATTCTCAAAACAAAACATGTTCCGACAACTCAGATTCAAATAAAAATAAATTGTCTTTGTTGGTTTCTAGACTCTCCTAAACTCGATTCCATCAAGTAGCAAGCAAGCATCCTAAACACCTGTCACATACGTTAAAATAGAGGTCAATACACATAGTGTAAAGGTGAGCATACAAGTTTGATAGTATAATAGAGTTTGAAATCGTTTACGTATAACCAGCATGTACAACGTATAATGTGAAGCATGTAAGTTATCGACAAAGATCCTATCAATACCAATGACTGCGAGTAGCGAGTGCGCATCACATGTTCACCACTGCGAACACGTGAAGTATTGTCCTTAACAACCCCTAAATGAACAGGTGCTGAGTCCAAACTATAGTACTATCGTTGCTAAGGCAGGTAGACAGTAATCAATGTGTAAACATAACAAACAGGCATTCATCGAGTCACGTATAACATGCAATAGCGGTCAACGTATAAATAGTGTTTGTGTAGTATGTTCGATGTGATTTAGAATAAGTAACGTATGTAACGCCCAAAAGTGCTTAAAGCAAAAAGGGATCGAGTATACTCACAGTGATGGAAGTTAATGGATTGAAGGGAGCGCTAGAGTAAGATTAGCCTGATCAGAACGATAGCATAACGATGAGCGGCGCGTAAAACGATGCAAAGTGAACAAGTGACGAGTGGTCATCCGGCCGGATGGAAATCCGAACGGATGGCCATTCGATCGGATGTCAATCCGTTCGGATGGTCATCCGTTCGGATGGCCACTCGGTTGGATTGACACCTCGTTTGGGATGGATGTGTTTGTGTATGATGGCTTGTCTTTTGAAGTTTTCGTTGTTGCATTTTGAAAACAGAGAAGTATCTCCACCCTTCAGGTCATTCGATCGAACGGTTCGATCGGGCGGCAATCCATTAGGCGAGGTATTTCTCGGAGAACAAGTTCACAGCAGGATCAACATCCAATCGGATGGTCTACCGATCGGGTGACAGTCTGTTGGTATTGACCATGCATTGAACATGTTGAAAATTGTTTAAAGGTTGAACCTCAAGTGCAATCCGATCGGACGGCAATTCGTCCCGCGATCTGATCATTTGCAACTTGGAGATTTGTTAAGTTTGGAAAGTTTTGCGGTTTGCTCGAGACGATACGACAACATGTTAAACAACAGAAACCTCGTCAAGTCCCAAGTCGTCCGATCGAACAGGAATCACCCAAGTCTGATCAGATTACTGGTTCGTGATGGTTGTTTATGTTTAACCCGAAATCAGTTGTCACTTGGATAGAAATCAGATCTTGAACCAATACTTCTCTAGGAATGAGTAGAAGATCAGAACGAGCTCCGATTCTATCGGTTTTGAGTGCATTGAGTGTAAAAGAGTTGAAAGAAAGTTGGAAAACCATCTTTCAATCCTTTTACATATGAATAAGTGTATATCTATGCGAAAACATTGTTTAATCTTGTGGAAATCCTTCAGATCTAAGTTGTTCTTGGTGGAATGAGGCCAAAACTTGAAGTTCATAAGAACTCCATGATGACATCACCCTAGAACACCTCAAATCCACTGATTTCACGGTTGAAAGTTAAGATTCAAAAATGAAAAAGATGATGGAGTGCGTGTAGATCATAGAAGTACAAGATTTAAGTTGAAAACTTACAAGAATCGTGAGAAATCGAGAGAAAAGTGAGCTTGAGCGAGCTGGTCGAGTAGAGGAGTTGTCACATCACAAATGATGTGACAGGAGGGTATTTATAGGGTTTCCCAAAAAGGAAAACGGCTGAGGTGTCGAGTGGGTCACCGATCGGATGACAATTCGATCGGATGGCCACTCGATTGGGTGGCCACTCGATCCGGGTGTCCGGCGTGTTGAGTTTCGTCGTTTCGATTCGCGTGTTGAGCGTTGCGATGCGATTCGAGCGAGTGATGTGATAGTATTACCCAATAGTTACACAAATAACCTAACTGCTATATCTAACATACAATCACTATAAATAGCTTGCGTTTAGCGTTTGTGATTTGATTGCGATGCGATAGAATTGCGATTGCGTTTGTGATTAAACACCTCAAACATAATATAACATGCACAAGTAACACATAATCAGCACATACACGTAAAATAATATCCAGAACACATAATTCGAGTTGCGAATGCGATGCGATAAGTCGGTTATCGATTAATATGCGATTAAACCTCAATTATTAACAAGTACTCCACATAATACAACTAAAGCGAAAAAAATAGAGATTCGATTATAAGTCAAAGAAGTCAAATTAGTACTTATGCAAGGAGGGACAGATTGCAATTAACAATCTTTTCTTCCTTTGACTTCAATCTTGACTTTGACTTCAGTAACACGGGTTGTTACACTTTTTCATTCTTTTCCTACGTTCATGTGCTCCTCTACTGAACCATCCTCTCTTCTTAGGAGGGAGTGGCTCTTCAGACTGAGCCTTAAATACGAATATCCCATCTTCATTGTTAGCTGAATACCCTGAGAGGGTAGGCTGTGAAGAGGTGCCTTCGCTCCTAGGTGAGCTAGACAACTGACGGTAGGCGTCGGAAGGTCCTTGGTCGCTCATACTGTAAACTAACGAATAGTCAATTAACACACAACAATAATATACATATATGCACGTATTTCCGTAATTAATTTCCTAACAATTTGAATAATATCTTGGTGTCAGCAGAACACTTCTGTGGCTGAATCAGTGGCTTAGCTCTGATACCACCTTCTGTCACAACCCCCGTCCCCTATCTGTCCCAGGAACGGGCGGCCGCGAGATCAGTATCAGTGGTATCGGTGTTTATTCTTTTGGCAGCGGAAATTACATCAGGACCGTAGTTAGGAAATATTTTATCAGAGTAAAACACCATATTTTATATAAATAAACATATTGGGATAAAACCTAAGTTTTCATTTCAAACTGATTTATAGGGGTAAACCGTAGTTTATTGGAATAAAACATCTTCTTTATTTAGGTAACTTTTATAGCCACTTTTCGAAGCCTTCAGTGCTGTCCAGCTGGCTTTTAATTGGCTTTCACATTTTGTTACCTGAAACGCGTTTAAAAACATTTTGCCAGTGGGAAATACTGGTGACTAAATCCCAAATTCAATCAAGAAGAGTTTTATCATTTCACAGTATTGAGAGCGATTACAATGTTTATATCTACACAATTACTCATTCAGTACTGTCAATCCTGACTGGTGGGTCATATTACACATTGGCTAACTCTTTGTCCAATGGTAACGTGTTCCACATTTTGTATACAAAACCCCAACATACCGGTAGTAATTGAAGACTACAAAGACTCAATCACTGCTATTTATAATTTAAAATAAATAAAGGTTTTGTCAAAACAGTTTGCAAAAAGGAGATTACTCACATTGCTGTCTTAGGGTTTTCTTTAAGGATTTTCTGATGATTTTCTATTAATTACATAAATGCACACGCGTTAGTATAATAACCCAATATTTATATTAATGATCCCCTCCTCGAGACGGCATTCCAACAACTACGTCAGGCAGAACCACGACAGCCGTTACGGAACCCTAGATCAATCGGGCGGCATATCTAATGCGTAACCGGGGGTTATGATACTTACAACGAGTCAGAACTTCGTTATTTAGGGGGGTATTATGCCCAGGATTATAATAGCTATGTAGAATATTGAGAGAGAAAGAAAAGTTTTAAGCGACGAAAACTGAAGTCGATCGATCCTATTTATAGGGTCTGATCATGACTTCCTCGCGGCCCGCATAAGCGGAAGGCTTAGCCTTCGCAGCCCGCGACATAGGGGGAGTAGGGCCTAGCCATGACCAGTCAGTAGCGTAGGTTCGACACACAACCCGACACGTGGCAGCACCGGGTGCACCCTGTCTTTGAGCTGTCGCGCCCCGCGTAGAAGACCACTAAGGTCTTCGCGGCCTGCGAGCGACCCATAAAACTTGATTTTATTAAATTTTTAATTATGTAAGGCATTTTGGGCTCGTTTGTCGCACATGGGGTATGTTTTAAGACGTGTAGAGACATTTTAAATAATTTAGGGGTGTCAAAATTATTTTGGAGGGTTGTTATACCATATGCGAAGGTAAGAGACTTTAGGTCGTTTACCATGCCACATCTCATATGGTGTCTTTTCTACCTTTTTAGTAGGAGCAATATTAACAAGACGTGTAGCAGTTTCAAGAGCATAACTCCAAAAGGAATGTGATAAGTTTGTACGACACATCATTGTTCGAACCTTATCTAATAAGGTTTGATTTCTCCTCTCAGACACACCATTAAGTTGTGGTGTTTCGGGTGGAGTTAGTTGGGATAAAATCCCACATTTCTTGAGATGTTCATCAAACTCTTGGTTAATTTATTCACCACCTTGATCATATCGAAGTCCCTTAATCATTTTCCCTAGTTGATTTTGTACTTCATTTTGGAATTCTTTGAACTTTTTAAAGGTTTCATGTTTAAACTTCATAAGATAAACATATCCATATCTACTAAAATCAACAGTAGATGTAACGAAGTATCTTTCCCCATTCCTTGACATAGTCCTGAATGGACCACATACATCAGTATGTATGAGTCCTAACAGGTCTTTGGCCCTTTCACTAGTTCTAGTAAAAGGGGCCTTAGTCATCTTGCCACTTAGACAACATTCGCATAAATCATAAGTCTCTTGACCTGCGGATTCTAGAATCCCTGCGGTCTGGAGCTTCCTCATGCGATTGATGTTAATATGGCCAAGACGACAATGCCAACAACATGTTTGATTAAAGTTAGTTTTAACACGTTTAGAGGAAAGAGATCATACAATATTATTTGATCTATTGCTAGAAGTGTCTATTTCATAGACACCATTGTGAGGCTTAGCCTCAAAATAGAACACACCATTTAAAAATGCAGAAATGCTACCATTAACAATATCAAAAGCATAACTAAAACCTCGTTCTCTTAAAGCAGAAACAGAAATAATATTCTTAGTCAAACTAGGAACATAAAAACCATTGTCTAAAGTAATAAACAATCCAGAAGGTAATTCAAGAATAAATTCTCCAACTGCCTTCACAACAACATTCTGCCCGTTCCAAACGTGCAGCTCTAAGTCACCCTGCTTCAGCTTCCTAATCCTTTTTAGTCCCTGCAAATCATTACAAATGTGAAAACCACATCCAGTGTCAAACACCCAAGACTTGCTCGAAAAGGAAAATAAATCAATAACATGTATACCTGAGGATTCTCCTATTTGCAGCTTCTTAAGCTTCAACTGAGCCAGGTACTTGGGACAATTCCTCTTCCAATGCCCAATCTCATCACAGTGAAAACACTTGGCATCTTTATGAGGCTTTGCCTTCAGAGTGGCAACCTTTTTGCCTTTACCCTAATCTTGCTTACCCGCCTTGCCCCTTCCCTTGGATGGCTTTTTCTTGGTAATTCTTCCTTCCCTGATCGCCAGCACTGGATTACCCTTAATTGGGATGTTTGTCTCAATAGTTTTTAGCATCTGATGCAACTCTGGGATTGTTCTTTCCCACCCATTCATGTTATAGTTCAAAACGAACTGATGATATGAATTGGATAGCGAGTTAAGGATCACATCCGTAGCTAACTCATTACTAAGGGGTGCATTCAGACGCTCCAGTTGATCAACGAAAGACTTCATTTTCAGTACATGAGCACTGAGCGAAGTACCTTCCTGCATGCGACATGTAATGAGAGATCTCATCACCTCAAAACGCTCATGACGAGCTTGCTGCTGAAACATGTCTTTCAGCTGCTCACTCATCTCATATGCTCCCAAGTTTTCCAGATTCTTCTGAAGTTCTGGAATCATCATAGCAAGCATAAGACATGTCACATCTTGGGAATCATCAACATGTTTTTCCCATGTCCTGCGGGCTATACCCGTATTAGCAGCATGTGCTTCGGGAATTGGTCCTTCAAGGACATAAGCCTTTTTCTCTGCCCTAAGAACAATTTGTGTTATCAGAATTGTTTGTAGACATCTGTAGAATTTAGAAGAAAATTTTATTAGTAATTTTCATGCACTAACCTAATTCAATTTTGACCTAAGATTTACAAAATTTTAGGAATTAGGATGAGATCCCATCTCCACATGACTCAGTGAATGGACTTAGCACTCTTCACTGGCATAGATTGAAGGATAGGTGACGATCACCAATTGTGTCAATCACATAATTCTCAGGTTGGGGTCGCAAGACGAGTATTGTCAAGCATTGTTACGTTAACCCCAACTACGCCCACTTTCACAACCGTAGAAAACAAAAGCAGGGTAAACACTAACATTCACTCTCGTGTCGCAAAAGTGATATTTGTCCTCAAATAAGGACTGTAGCCTAGCCCATGTAAGCATGGAAATTGCAGAACTACCCCTAACCAAAACTGTAGGCCTGGATGCAGGGTAAACACCAGCACCAGGGATTCAGATAGATCAGTTCGGGTGTTCTTAATTTAGGGTGGCGTAGAATATCGATTTTAATTTGGGTTATATTTTAAAGTTACTAGTTCGGGTCGTTTTAAAATACTTGTATAGCCTATGGTATGAACATAGGCTATACAATTCCTTTGTAAAATTCAATTTTACGTTTTAGTTTGTGACGACTTGAAACACCTTTCAATCACTCGACCGATTAATTTTAAATACCCTATTTAATCTAAGTTGGTCGTATCACAAATTTATTTTAATTATTAACGACTAAAATACCCTTGGGTGACAAGATTTAACAAGAAAATCTAACTGAGTTAAGCCTAAAGGACAAAACGTGCAACAAAATTCCTTGTAAAGGGCAAAACTTGTCAAAAATCGTTAAAAAGGACACCGCCTGATAAGTGCTATTAAGATAAAGGACAAAACTTGTAATTTTTCCTTTAATTTTTCGTGAAACCGATTTTGATTTTGTATTTAAAACAAACAGTTTATTTTAATTACCTATCCAATACTTAATAAACGTTTTATTAAAATTGTCGTTTTAATGATCGTGTATTAGTTATTACTTTTATGTACGTAACAAACATCTCATGGCAAAACGCTTAATAAAATAAATAAATAAATAAATATGCAATTCCGAGTTCAGATTATGTTCGGTTCGTTCAAGCCCAAGAACATGAACCGAGCCTATTAAGTGTATCACAAACGCTTTTGTGCTCCCACTTAATATTGGATCAAATCCCAAAAAAAAACTTTAATATAAAAGAAAATCTAAATTTTCTTTAAATAATCTAACGAAAAGTCTTTAACAAAAATTTTTTAACTTTATTTTCAAAATAAAGTTTGTTTAGCTACGTTATTTTTTGTTTAATATTTTAATTTGGCTTATATTAAAAATTATTATTTTAATATATCCATTTTTTTCTTT
>JARYGA010034475.1:0-44472 GCA_030545235.1 Helianthus tuberosus | reverse complement strand
AAACCCATTTCAAAACTTCACTCTCTCTCTCCCTTGAACACTCACGGCTGAACACCTCCTATCACACTTCTATTTTCATTTTCAAACTCAAATCTTGAAGAATCATTTCCATTCCAAAGTGATTTCAAGCTTACATGAAGGTTTAGAAGTGATTTCAAGGATGTTTGAGCAAGAACAAGGCTTCACATCATCATAAATCTTAAAACCCACTAAGAATCTTGAAGGTATAACATATTTTCATTTAAATCTTGTTCTTGATTCATGGTGATGAAGATGATAGTGAAAGTTTCTCTTGTTCTTGAATCTAAACACTAACTTAAAACTTAAAACAAATGGGTTTTTGAATGAAATAAAAATGGGAGTATGCATATATGTGTGTATGGCCGTGAATGTGTGTGTATGTGTATATGTTTATGTTTGTTGAAAGATTACTTGATTTATTTGAATTCTTGAAAAATAGGATGCATGAAGGAATCACTATGAGTTACAAAAGAATATTCTAAAATGATTTAAGATTTAAAAGTGATATGTTGAAAAGTAAATTTTTGGAAGTATATGTACGTATGTATTTCGTATATATGTATGTTTATATGTATGCATGCATATAAAAGTTGTCATATAAACTTAAATGTGAAGGATATTTGCATGAATGATTATGAATGATTTGAATGATCATGATGATGTGTGTAATATTTGTAAGAACATTATGTTAATGAGTTCTAGAGTATGATTAGATCATAAGTGATAATGATGATGCTGTATGGGTGCATTAGATGCACATATGTGAACCTACATGATGATGTGAAAGCTTGAAATGATCATTTGAGTATTATTTAATAAAAATCAGTTTTAATCAGATTATAAACCCTAAAATAAAATTATTTTGAAGTGTTTAATGATATATAACTTTGAGATAATGTTTACTAGCCTTGCATGTTGTACTTGGTGCTTTAGGAGTTGTAAAATACGTGAAATCGCATGATTTATGTGACATACACAAAAACTGCACTAATCTGATTATAACCACTATTTTAATCAGTAAATAACATGTATTATGTTAAAATATCAAGTCATTCTGAGTTGGGATGATTATAGTAATGTTTAACGCAAAACTATAAAACTGTAAAAAAAAACGGTCAAAAAATCGGCTTTTCGAATGATGTTCATAAAACTGATTTAGATCACTAAGTAAAACGGTCAAAAAATCGGCTTTTCGAATGATGTTCATAAAACTGATTTAGATCACTTAGTAAACAGATATTTTTAGTTTAAAAACAAGTGTTTTAACTAATTTTAAGTTTACTTGGTGTTTGGTTAGTCATACGTGACTTCCGATGCCCGAAAACGTTACCAAGTCGCTAAAATACGTATTTTTCAATGAACACTAGTATGGGTAATTTTTGGGTGAACCTTATGTGTTAAGATGTATTATGTGATTTAAACATGTGAATGTGAAAATATGTTAACTTTTAACATGATATTGGAAATTTAAATTATGCATGTATATTTATGCGTTTTATGTGATAGAAACGGCAAAAATCGCGTTAAATGTGTAACTTGTTTGTCGAGCTTGAAATTGATACATATAAGATATTTTATGTTTACTTGCCTTAAAAATGACAAATTGACGAGTTAACTAAATTACACGTTCTTCGATAATAATTTATGTGAACGTTTATGTGTATATATTACGACGCGTAAATCGTAGATATATTACGTATAAACAGGAGTGTTAATGGATTTACATGATAACGGTCACCAATAAAATCGTTCAAGTCTCAAAACCTTAAAAATATATATATGGACTCATATATATATATATATATATATTAACGTGCCAACATAATCAAAAACGATAACTTTTCGAGAAAATCTCAAAGTTATGTGACAATTCTAAGAAACGGAGAAACTTAGGATTATTGTGATATATATATATATATATATATATATATATATATAGGGTCGGGATTTAGAGAAAACGCTCAAAAGTGTGAGAACGCTTAACGATCGTCCGATCAAAACAATCTATGGACTAGATTGGCACGGTGGCGTTTTCGTAAATAACATCAATTTTATTACGTGGACGCGCTTCATTAAGTGTAAAAGGGACTTTTGACTACTCCAAACAAAACGCCATCTCATGAAAATAAAACGCCAAAAACAAAAATCACACAGCATTCTGCTAAAAACGCCATTAGATATAAAACGCCAAACTTAATTATAGTAAAATCCCGCCTAAAAAAACCTCCAAAAAATCCTATATATACAACAACTCAGACATTCAATTAAGAAAACACAAACAAAAACCCCAAACGCCATATTTAATATATACCATTCGACTGATAAACGGCAGAAACCCCAAACATCAAATATATTGCTGTCAATAAAGTGTAGCTGTATGGTGTGGACAACATTGTCAGTTATATTTCTTAACTGAGGATTAACAATGTTATCCAACACCATACAGCAACACTTTATTGATTTTAGTATGATCAAATTTACAGTTTTAAGATGGTTTATTTTGTGGCGTTCTTTTTATCGGTAAAACAGCCAAAATGCTTGTTTACACGATATCATCCAGTTAAAACGCCCCCTCCCCCCAAAAAAAAACTCCCAAACTATAATAAAATTAGATTAAAAAAGTATTATAAAAAACACAAAAAAATAAAAAATAAAAAACAAACTTGAAAATGTAACTAGAAACAGTAACTTCAAATCAGAAAAACTGAAGATAGGGAAAATTATTATATTAGAATCTAAAACGCCAAACTTGAAAGATGGGACGTGTTACAGACTTCAGAGATAAAGCTTGTCAAAAACAATAATTACAAACAGTAACTGAAAAGACGAATACTTTATTATAATAACGCACCGCCTGACTTACGCGCCAAAAAGAGATCCTATAAAATGATACATCTCAGCAACTTCCATATGATCAAACCAAAAAAAAAAACGCCAATACTACTAAAATACCACTCACTGTAAACGCCAAAAAAATCAAGATGGCTAATATGCTTTCTTGGATATTCAGTATTGTTATTCGTCAAGTGTCACTGAATGAATTGTTAGGGAGGCAAGTAACTCAGTAAGATTTTGCTGCATGAGATGGACAAAAATTCAAGAAAAAGATACTAATGCCAGTCATATGGCATTTTGTATTTTTGTTCTTGAAGAAGGCTTGGATGAGGAGAAGAGATCAATGACACTAAAGAGTGGGATGATGATAAAGATGAAGATCAACATGAAGAAAAAGCGAAAAACCCACCCACACGTCATAGATCTATGTTCCCAAACATCCACAAAAAAAGCCACTACAACAGACGAGCATGCAAAATAATCAAACCGATGGGTTTGTTAAGTTTTAGATAAAACGCCATATTTTGGTGTCAGTTCTTGTACTATTAAAGAACAGAGAGACTGATGACAGTGAATATTGTGAAGAGAGATCCGATTAGCATTTTTAATTTATTTTCTTCGCTTGTATTTTTTTTTACTGTGGCTGAAATATAATCCAACAATTGTAAAACGCCAAGATAACCCAAACGCCAAAATGTTTATAAAGAATAATATAACAATGAGCCATCTTGTTTAAAACCCCTTCAAAAACGCCATTCAAATAGATTTCCTGCCCCCTGGGCTCCAATGGCATACGTTGTGAATAAACGCCAAAATATTGATACAATGGAACCATTAAAACGCCATTAATTATTGAATTTGGTTAACGCCAAAAATCTCAAAAACCAAAAATTAAAACAACAATGGGAAAAAGTGGAACAGGAAAAGCAGAAGATGAAAGGACAAAAAAGCCCCTCCGTCGTTTTCTAAGCAGCGTGACATGTGTTGGGCCAGGAAGCGTTCTCACACTTTTGATCGTTTTCTCCTGATCCCGTTTCTATATATATATATATTGATTTAAAAATCATTCCTACATATAATAGGACGTGTAGAAATCAATATGTGGGATTGCGCTATTTAAAAATACGCACCCAAAGGTGAGTGTCACTAAACCCCTCTTTTTACTGCTTTGTATATGTTTTGGGGGTAGAACACGCCAAAAAGGGTTTAGTAATGTTTTTGGATTAAAACATACCTTTTAATACAAATTATATATTTTCGTTGAAAATATATGGAGTTTAATAAATTATACGTTTCGAGATAAAACATTTTTGATGAATATATGTTTGGAGGAAAACAACCGTGTAGTTGGAACGAATTTGCTTGATCTCAAGAGAGTAAGTATCGGCATAGGCTTACATTTTGGTGGGGATTTCAGGGGATTCATACAACATCATATTTTAAATTTGTCATATTGGTAGGATATATATATATATATATATATATATATTGTACGTGAGGCAGACATCATATATCGTCTCAATATGGACCATGTGCCAGTGATGTCATTTAATCATTTAAGTATTGCACGCGATGAATTGTTGGTAGATCTATCGGGTTGACAACCCCGTTGTGATCGGTCGACCCGTGTCAAGTCAAACGACGAATTTAAATTCTGTTTATTGTCTAGCATTGATTATCCCTACAAGGTAAATATATAGTTCGTATTGTCTAGCTAACATACGAGTCTGAACATTGACGCTATAAATTTAATATATAAAACTTGGGAAAATGCCTTGATGTTGTGTTTTCAAAATTACGACGGATGACCCATGGATTTTATTAAGGAAATAAATGGACTTTCTAAAATTATATGGATGTTTTATAATAAACACATAATTAGAAAGCTTTTCCCTTAGGATCAAATTGTTTAAATTGAATATGTGAACTCACCTTCCTTTGTGTTGACACTTGATTTTAAACGTGTTCTACAGGTACTTGAGTTCAGCTTCGGGAATCATGGCGTATCTTTTGTTTGATGATGCATGTTGTGTTACTTAAAAATGTTGGACTAACTTTTTTAAACTTTCTGGGACGAATGTAATAAGATCCGCGAGGATCAAAGACAACTTAACTATGTGGTTGTGTTGTGTTTTAAAATGTAATGTTTAATAACTTATGTTTTAAATAAGTCAATATGTCCAACAATTAAATGCATCGTTCAACAAGATATAAATGGGCACCAACTTCCGTCACCACTCTTTTTATATTCCGCTGTGACGTTTTTGGGGTGTGACAGAAGTTGGTATCAGAGCCAATGGTTGTTAGCGAACTAGATGTTTTCGGAAGAAAACACTAGACTTCAACCGAATAATTTTGAGATTTAAGTCTAAAATTCTCGAAGCCAAAGTTTTTAAAATAAACATGGAAAAATTTTATCATGTATGAAAACCATTATGTGTTTATGTGCATACGTGATTTTCTATTTATTTGGCCTTATGTGTTACTATTAATTTTGATCACGCGCTTACTTGTACGGTTATATGTGTGTCACAGATGTCGCACGAACATGAGGTCATCGAGATCCACGACTCAGGTTATGAGCCGTATTTCGAGACTTCACCCAGACCTATTCCACCAGAGATACTATCACGACTCCACAGATGGTTGGTACTACCGAGCTTACCTCATCTTTCCAAGTCGACCCTGCTGCCTTTGCCAGCCAGGTAGACCCCCATTACGTTTTCACTAGCAACAGGTGGATAGATGATGACGATGATGTTCCTCTCTCGATCCATGAGACAGGACGATCATCTGGC
This sequence comes from Helianthus tuberosus, assembly GCA_030545235.1. NCBI lineage: Eukaryota > Viridiplantae > Streptophyta > Magnoliopsida > Asterales > Asteraceae > Helianthus > Helianthus tuberosus. The sequence goes on along the minus strand of JARYGA010034475.1, from coordinate 38,818 downwards.
ATTGTACCAGTTATCGGTGATGTGATTAGAGGTGTCCCTATTGTCGGAGGATCTCTTAGTATCGCACCAGTAGTGGAAGCCACTATTGACACGACTCGACCGTTAGAGCCATCAGTCATCCCACTTCCTGCTGTGATCGAGCCTGTTACTGAGATCCCTCCGCCTGTTTTATCCGAGTCTTCTTTACCTGTCTTAGAGTCACGCGCTCCTACTACGCCTCTTTTGGTTTATTATCGTCGTAGAAAGAGGACTAGGCCTGCTGGGGATATTGCATCTAGCATGCGCTGAGACGGCATCTGCTTCCAAGAAGCAGAAAGGAGATAGGGTAGACCGATATTGCCACTGCGAACGACAGCTCGCCGCTCTGCGCTGAGATCTGGACTCAGGCAAGGGTAAGGCGAAGGACCTCGAGGGACAGATGGATGGACACAAGGATTTGAAGGTTTTAGATGATATTGCAAGAGATCAGATGTATTGGAGGATAGTGGATCTAGAGAAACTTGTCAAGGAGATGTTAAAGTTCTTAGGTTTGAAGCGGTGATGTTTGTTTGTTGTTTGTTTTGATGGGTTGTATTGTTAGACATTTTTGATACTCTTTTGTTTGGGTCTTGCGTGCCAATTTCATTTTTGGATATTATGTGGGAATTTTGTGTGAACTTGTTATGGGTGTCGACGTAGACATTCCAAGAATAGTCAATTTGTACTAAAAACAAGTTTAATAAATTTCTATAATGAATATCGATGATTTACTTTTGGTTTAAAAGTTGTTCTCATTAATATGTGGATATTATACATGCGCAATGTTTGGTCCACTAACATTTAATGATTGAATTATTTTTGGTTATCGTCTTATGTGAATATTATTGTTGTAATAATAGAAACGACGAAATGCCGCCAAAAGCAAGACAGGGTTCTGGACTACCTACCACACCGGAAGAGTTGGCTCAACTCATAGCCCAACACGTTAATACTGCCATGGAACAACTCAATGCTAACCAAAATAATGGTCAGGGACGTGGACGTGGTGCACACGGGCAAGGTTTTGGTGGGGCACATATTGGAAACCCTCCAGGTAAAATATGATCGGAAAGTTTTAGTAGTTCATGTGTTACGATATCATTGGAACGTATTCCTAATTTTCATTAACGTTATTGAACAGTGCATGGATGTACATATAAAACATTCCAGGGCTGTAACCCACGATCATTTACCGGTGTCGAGGGACCCTTAGATATCACCCGATGGATTGAGAAGATGGAATCTGTCATGGCAATCAGTGGTTGTGCTGCTGATCAACGGGTGAGATATGCTTCTTGTTCTTTTCTTGATGAAGCACTGTCATGGTGGAACTCGCAAGTTCAAATTTTGGGTGAAGACGCTGCATACGGTCTAACCTGGAATGAACTTAAAGAGATGCTCCTGAAAGAATACTGCCCGCGTAACGAAATTTAGAAAATCGAGACCGACTTCTGGAACCTAACCATGGAAGGTCTGAACGTCTTACACTTCTCATTTTAACGATTTGGCAAGGTTAGTTCCAAGAATGGGTACTCCTGAATATGTAAAGGTAGAGAGGTATATTTGGGGACTGTTGCCACGAAATTGCAGTATGGTCACATCCGCGAAACCTACTACCTACCTAGAGGCTACTACATTGGCAAAATCGTTAGCCGACAACGCTGCACACAAAAGTGGTCTTGATAAAAAGGAGGAAACCTGGAAGTCATCGGGCAAGGCCAAAGCAGACGTGAAATCTGAATGGTCAGGGCATTCTGAGACTAAGACAGAAGATTCGAAGAAACGAAAGTCCGAGGGCTCGAGGAAGGAAACTTACGAGAAGCGCGACAGGAAACGCAGTTCGAGGAAGGCGTACCTAGCCAGTTCCAGCAACTCTAGAAAGGATAACGCCAGAGATAGTCGAAGTGGTTCTGAGAGGAAGACTCACGAGGGTGAGCAGAAGAAGTGTCACAGATGCGGACGAAATGGGCATGTTACCCGCGAGTGCTATGCTAAAAGTACTCTGAAAGGAACGAAGCTTGAGGGATGCTTTTAGTGCGGAGAACAGGGACATTTCAAGAAGGATTGTCCTAAGAAGAAAGGTCAGAATGCCAGGGGTAGAGCGTTCGAGCTAAACGCTGGCAAGGCACGTGACGATCATGTCGTTGTCACTGGTATGTTTTTGATCAATAACCATTATGCATTCGTACTCTTTGATACCAGAGCTGACTTGAGTTTTGTCTCGAAAAACTTTAAACCATTTTTTTGTTCGCCAACAAGTAAGCTAAGTAAGAAGTACTCGATAGAACTAGCAAATGGTAAACTGATAGAAACTAGCGAGGTCGTACGCGACTGTAGTATTTGGTTAAATGATCATAGTTTTAGTATCGATCTTCTACCAGTGGAGCTGGGAAGCTTCGACGTAGTTGTGGGAATGGATTGGTTGTCCAAGAACAAAGCGGAGATTATTTGCTCGGAGAAGCAAGTGCGGATACCTCGTCCGGGTGGTGGCGAAGCGATAGTGGTACACGGAGATCGATCAAGTCGAGTGTCGAGTAGCGTCAGTGTTATGAAGATGCTCAAGATGTTGCGAAAACGTTATCCTGCATTCTTAGTCAACGTGGTGGATACGAAGGCCGAATGTAGGAAGATCGAAGAGATTCCTGTTGTTCGAGATTATCCAGAAGTTTTTCCTGAAGACTTACCTGGATTGCCCCCTGCGAGACAGATCGAATTCCGAATCGATCTGGTACCTGGTGCTGCACCGATTACAAAATCTCCATATAGATTGGCACCGTCCGAAATGAAAGAAATGTCGAATCAGCTTCAAAAGCTACTAGACAAAGGTTTAATTCGACCGAGTTATTCGCCATGGGGTGCACCTGTTTTGTTCGTGAAGAAAAAGGATGGATCCTTCAGGATGTGTATTGATTACAGAGAGCTGAACAAATTGACTATCAAGAATCGGTACCCTTTACCAAGGATTGACGATTTGTTCAATCATCTACAGGGATCCAGCTACTACTCGAAGATAGATCTGCGTTCAGGGTATCATCAGTTGAAGATTGCTGACGAAGATATTCCGAAGACAGCTTTTCGAACACGATATGGCCATTACGAGTTTCTAGTCATGCCTTTTGGCCTAACTAATGCGCCAGCTGTGATCATGGATCTCATGAACAGGGTATGCAAACCCTACTTGGATAAATTCATGATAGTATTCATCGAAGACATACTTATCTATTCGCGAACCAAAGAAGATCATGAGCATCATTTAAAGTTGATTTTGGAATTGTTGAAGGAAGAGAAGCTGTATGCCAAGTTGTCTAAATGTGAATTCTGGATTCGGGAAGTTCATTTTCTCGGACACGTCATAATTGATAAAGGTATATATGTGGATCCGTCTAAGATCGAAGCGGTAAAGAATTGGGAAACGCCAAAGACTCCGTCGGAGGTGCGACAATTCTTAGGGCTTGCTGGGTACTACCGGAGATTCGTTGAGAATTTCTCCAGAATAGTGCAGCCATTGACGCTATTAACCCAGAAGGAGAGGAAGTTTGATTGGACGGAGAAGCAGGAGGAAGCTTTTCAGATGTTGAAGGAAAAGCTCTACAGTGCACCTATTCTTTCCCTTCCTGAGGGAAGTAATGATTTCATTGTATACTGTGATGCTTCACGATTGGGGCTTGGATGCGTTCTAATGCAGAGAAACAAAGTGATAGCCTATGCATCCAGACAATTGAAAGTGCACGAGAAGAATTACACAACGCATGATTTGGAGCTTGGAGCAGTTGTGTTTGCCCTGAAGACCCGAAGACACTAATTGTATGGCACGAAATGTACGATATACACGGACCATAAGAGCGTCCAGCACATCCTTGATCAGAAGGAGCTAAATATGCGACAACGACGTTGGGTGGAGTTACTCAATGACTACGAGTGTGATATCCGTTATCACCCAGGGAAAGCAAATGTTGTTGCAGACGCGCTCAATAGGAAGGAACGAGAAAAGCCTCTACGTGTTCGCGTTTTGGGCTTAACCATACAGACGAGTTTGACCGATCAAATTTGTAAGGCGCAACGAGAAGCTCTGAAGGATGGAAACTTGAGAAGAGAAGGTTTGAAGGGTTTGGAATGTAAACTGATACCAAAAGCGGATGAAGTAATGTACTTTATGAACTGAGTTTGGGTTCCACTTAGAGGTAACCTCTGGGAACTGGTTATAAACAAAGCTCTTAAATCCAGATATTCCATTCACCCAGGTTCTACCAAAATATATCAGGACATTAAGGAGTTTTACTGGTGGCCGAAGATGAAGAGAGATATTGCGAGTTACGTGAGTAAATGTCTGACGTGTTCCAAGGTTAAGGCTGAACATCAAAAGTCATTTGGGCTTCTGTAGCAACCAGAGATTCCTAAGTGGAAATGGGATCATCTCACGATGGACTTTATCACTAAGTTACCCCGTACGTCACGTGGACACAATACGATCTGGGTAATTATGGATCGATTGACAAAGTCTGCTCATTTCTTAGCCCTTAAGGAAACCGACAGTACGGAGAAGATATCTCAGTTGTATCTTAACGAGATTGTAGCCCGTCATGGAGTACCAGTGTCAATCATTTCAGATAGAGACAGACGATTTGACTCCAGATTTTGGCGATCTCTTCAAAAGTCGTTAGGTTTTCGTTTGGACATGAGTACTGCATATCATCCTCAAATGGATGGTCAGAGTGAGAGGACCATTCAGACGTTGAGCGTATGTTAAAAGCATGTGCGATTGATTTCGGTGGAAGTTGGGATACTCACTTTCCTTTGGCAGAGTTTTCCTACAACAATATTTACCACGCATGTATCAAAGTCGCTCTGTTCGAAGCCCTTTATGGAAGAAAGTGTCGATCACCACTCTGTTGGGCTGAAGTCGGCGAGAAGCATTTGACCAGACCCGAACTTATCTAGGAAACCACAGACAAAGTCGTCCAGATTAAGAATAGGTTGAAGGCTGTCGCGGATCAACACAAGAGTTATGCAGATAACCAAAGGAAGCCGCTGGAGTTTCAGGTCGGTGATCGAGTCATGTTGAAGGTATCGCCATGGAAGGGCGTTGTGAGGTTTGGGAAAGGGGGAAAGCTGAGCCCGCGTTATATAGGTCCTTTCGAAATCACATCTCGAGTTGGACCAGTCGCGTATATGCTTAAGCTGCCGCAGGAATTGAGTGGAGTTCATGATGTATTTAATATCTCCAACCTGAAAAAGTTTCGTCGGATGAGACGCTGATTATACCCCCTGGAGAGGTCCGAGTGGATGATAAACTGAGGTTTATCGAAGAACCAGTGGAGGTTCTGGATTGGAAAACCCGGAAACTCAGGAGGAGTAGGATTAAGTTGGTCAAGGTCCGCTGGGATTCTAAATGTGGGCCCGAATTCACTTGGGATTGACAGGACCAAATGCAACAGAAATATCCTCACCTCTTCCCACTGAATGCGAAAGTGAAACCTGTGAAGTAGAATTTCGGGGACGAAATTCCCTAAACAAGGGGAGACTGTGACACCCGGCTTTTCAGGCCGTACCGTACGATTGTAAAATGTGTATTGAATAGATAAAAAGGTTGTATGAAACTGATCATGATGTTTTTATATGATATTTAATGTGTTGGTAAATCCAGACATTTATAAAAATTATGTTGGCAACGATAAAATAAACGCTTATCGCGTAACGATTAAAATGTGAAACGAACGTCGGTGACCACCCGATAAGTGTTAAAATCCTAAAAATAGTCCGTTAGGATTAGAATAGTAATTTTAATCATATCCGTGAGGAAAAATAAATTAAAACGCTAATAAACTCTATTTTTCGAGTTTGAGCGCGTACCGCGCTTTACTGCGCGTATTAGACAAAATACTGTCAACGCAGCCAGTCAAGGCAACTGGTAATTATTTCAGTAATAATTTTATGTGATTATTTTTATAGAGTGATAAAAATAATTTAAAACGTACTAAAACGAGATTAAAACGCTAGATAAAATACCCGATATTCAGTAAAATACATGTTTTTGCACTAATTTACATATAATATATGTATGTATATAAAATGTGTGTGAGAGAGGGATATGTGGCGTCACATAGGGCAGCCACAATCCTCTTGATTCTTGCAAATTGGACCCTTGTAATGCCTAGGAAGAAGGTGGTGATGATTAATACTTAAACAACCTTCCATACTCTTGCATATTTTCAAAAAACACATTTACTTCACTCTCTCTCCCTTGAACACTCACGGCCGAACACCCCCTATCACACTTCCATTTTCATTTTCATTTTCAAACTCAAATCTTGAAGAATCATGTCCATTCCAAAGTGATTTCAAGCTTACATGAAGGTTTAGAAGTGATTTCAAGGAGGTTTGAGCAAGAACAAGGCTTCACATCATCATAAATCTTAAAACCCACTAAGAATCTTGAAGGTACAACATATTTTCATTTAAATCTTGTTCTTGATTCATGGTGATGAAGATAATAGTGAAAGTTTCTCTTGTTCTTGAATCTAAACACTAACTTAAAACTAAAAACAAATGGGTTTTTGAATGAAATAAAATTGGGAGTATGCATATATGTGTGTATGGCCGTGAATGTGTGTGTATGTGTATATGTTTATGTTTTTGATGTTTGTTGAAAGATTACTTGATTTATTTGAATTCTTGAAAAATAGGATGCATGAAGGAATCACTATGAGTTACAAAAGAATATTCTAAAATGATTTAAAATTTGAAAGTGATTTGTTGAAAAGTAAATTTTTGGAAATATATGTATGTATGTATTTCGTATATATGTATGTATATATGTATGCATGCATATAAAAGTTGTCATATAATCTTAAATGTGAAGGATATTTGCATGAATGATTATGAATGATTTGAATGATCATGATGATGTGTGTAATATTTGTAAGAACATGATGTTAATGAGTTCTAGAGTATGATTAGATCATAAGGGATAATGATGATGTTGTATGGGTGCATTAGATGCACATATGTGAACCTACATGATGATGTGAAAGCTTGAAATAATCATTTGAATATGATTTAATAAAAATCAGTTTTAATCAGATTATAAACCCTAAAATAAAATTATTTTGAAGTGTTTAATGATATATAACTTTGACATAATGTTTACTAGCCTTGCATGTTGTACTTGGTGCTTAGGAGTTGTAAAATACGTGAAATCGCATGATTTATGTGACTTACACAAAAACTGCACTACTCTGATTATAACCACTATTTAAATCAGTAAATAACAATTATTGTGTTAATATATCATGTCATTCCAAGTTTGGATGATTATAGTAATGTTTAACGCAAAACTATGCGTTAAAACGATCAAAAAATCGGCTTTTCGAATGATGTTTATAAAAACTGATTTAGATCAGTAAGTAAACTGATATTTTTGGTTTAAAAACAAGTATTTTAACTAATTTTAAGTTTCTTGGTGTTTGGTTAGTCATACGTGACTTACAACGCCCGAAAACGTTACCAAGTCGCTAAATTACGCATTTTTCAATGAACACTAGTATGGGTAATTTTTGGGTGAACTTTATGTGTTAAGATGTATTATGTGATTTAAACATGTGAATGTGAAAATATGTTAAGTTTTAACATGATATTGGAAATTTAATTATGCATGTATATTTATGCGTTTTATGTGATAGAAACGGTAAAAATCGCGTTAAATGTGTAACTTGTTTGTCAAGCTTTAAATTGATACATATAAGATATTTTATGTATACTTGCCTTAAAATTACAAAATAGATAAGTTAACAAAATTACAAGTGCTTCGATAATAATTTATGTGAACGTTTATGTATATATATTACGACGCGCAAATCGTAGATATATTACGTATAAACGGGAGTGTTAATGGATTTGCATGATAACGGTCACCAATAAAATCGTTCAAGTCTCAAAACCTTAAAAATATATATATGGACTCATATATATATATATTAACATGCCAACATAATCAAAAACGATAACTTTTCGAGAAAATCTCAAAGTTATGTGACAATTCAAAGAAACAGAGAAACTTAGGATTATTGTGATATATATACATATATATATATATATATATATATATACTAGTAATTTACCCGCGCGATGCGGCGGGAAACATATCACTTTGGTTGGTGAGTTTAGGGCTATGTACGGGGCGGTTCGGTTTTGAGCCATATCACTTAGGTTTGGTTAGTTTGTGGATTATTATAAAGTGTTTTCTTGTTATAATATTTTCTGATGTTAAACAGCCATTAAAATCCACGAAGTTGATTAATCTAATTTTATAAGCACATTCTTTTGCAATCGACTTCAGAATTTTCTTTTGCAATCGATTTAATAATTTTGAAGTGAATCTTCTGCTATAGTAAAATGTAATAACCCAAGCCGAGCCTGAATTAAACTCAGTGCAGTTTCTCTTGTACACGGACCACTTTTGCAGGTGTAGCATCTAAGTATTGTAAATAGGTAGCTATAAAAATAGTATGAATTCTGGACATTGTTTATGTGTGAATACAATCACACACGTACTTAGAGGTGTATGCGAGCTTGAAGCCAGTTTATAAATCAGCTCAAGCTTGAGCTTTGGATACTGAGTGAGCCTATGCGAGCTTAGACCATGGGGTATCGTGGGGCGGTGGTTTGGGGCATGGGTTGACACGTGAAGTATGGGGCAACCAAGACCAAAAGCCAATTTCAAAGGGGGATGGTAGGGCTTGGCTGGGGTGGAAACTTGTAAAAATAAATATAAAAAATAAAATTTAAACATGGCCAGCTATACCCTAGCCAACAACCCAATAAGAGTCGGTCACATAGGATCGCTAGCATGCCCCACGCCCGGCTTTAAACTCCCGCCCAAGGGGCCACGCCCAAACCCAAGCCCACCCGGGGTGGTGACTTCGGCGTTTATGGCCAACCCACGCCCAAACCCAAGCCCCATACCCCATAGTCTTATGCCAAAATCGCATATATTTTTTATATAAAAATATAATTAAAGAATAGATAAATATGCTGTTGAGCAGCACGTCTTACTCCCACACGTAATTCACCATTTTCCCCCTAATGATCACATATAATAAATTATAAACATGTATCAATTCTACAATTTATAAACCAACTATAACAATAAAGAAATATGTATCTGAGGTTAACTCTCCCTGCAACATTTTTTTATAAACATGTATCAATTCAACATTTTTTTACAAAACGATTTTTTAGATATACTTGACGAATAGTCAAACATTTTATTTACAACTGTGTGACAAGATAAAGCAAGAACGAAAAGCAATGCCTAAGGAATACAAAAGAATCCCCAGCCACCAATGTTTTCGATGCAACAAAAGTACTCCATCCGGTTGTAAGCAAATGCCTTCAAGGTTGACCTGTATATAATTCTTATGTCAACAGGCCAAAAGACGTCCAAAGTGTATTTTCGTGCATAAAGTCTCCTAAATCATTTAATTCAAACAAATTCTATCGGCGTTTTTGTAATTTCTAACACTAATTATATTAAAAGTAGAAAAGACTTTTCAGGTCACTTGACCTGGTTCAGCCGGTACCAAAAATACCTTCTTTGACCCGTTACCCAACCCTAACCCATTTTGCTATCTTTAAACATATGCAAAAAAATACAAGAGCATATTGACCTCTGAATATATCCTTAGCTACCCTACCAGCTCCCGAGTTGGAGTAGGCTGAGTCATGTCCTAAACAAAAAAAATGGAAAATTAGAACATAACATTATTAAACTTATGAATTAGAAAAAGGAGTAATAATTATTAAATATTTAAAAAAGAAGCAAAATTACCAACGCATGTAAGCATTCATTTGCATGTTTTCTGAGCACCGAAAAACCACCATGAGTGCTCGTATCTGATGCCGTCAAGACTTTGCAAAAAGAGTGAACAGTTGGCCTTGGAGTCTCAGCAGGGCATTTATCAGGAGTAAGATCACTTTGCTGCGATTCATCACAAAAGAACATAAACATATCATATTTTAACAAAAGACATCAATTTACCTTGAATTTTAAGAAATTTATAAAATGAACTCTTACATCTTGTTCCGGAAGTAGAGTGATTTGAGCATAAACTTCATCAGTATCTTGTTCAGCCTACAATGTTAACCACTTCTAAAATAACTCAAACCATCACAAAACCAGATTCATATATCACCACTTCTTTAATAAACTCATAGAACGTATATATCAGAAACCAAATCTACAAAAGTCTTTCCACAAACAGCTACAACAACATTAATTACAAGGGCTGCAACATATACAGTGAGCTGGAACTGAATGAATTTCTGAATATTAGCATAAACAGATCTCCCCCAATGAACCATCTGTTGTATAATACAAAAAATACATATAAGAAGAAACAAATATGAAGCCATTAGTTTTACATATCTAAAGGAAGGTTCAAAAATAACTGCAGGGTGCAGACTAAAGAAAAAAACAATTACATCAGCACAAGAAATTTTAAAAAATAAACTCCCACCACATATGAATTATTAACTTTTAATAAATTAACCAGAATATAAGATGCTCCAACCCTGAATCCACAATCGCGTTCGCTGCGGCTGCTCCTGCCGTGCCGTTGCAGCTGTGCTCTCTGCGGCTGCCACATAACACAAGGAATTTCAATAACTACAATAAGCTACAAAATTATGAAGAATGTGCAATAGAAAACTCCGAAAACTATGTACAAACAAAATGCAGAACACAATTAACTACTATAATACTTAAATTGGACAAGACCTTTATTGTTTTGATTGTTTTGTATTGTGAACATGATAAAAGAAACTGATCCCAACATCACTATGATCGGTCAATGTCTGTAGCCAAAAAAGAAGTCATGCATGTAGTTAAACTTACTTAAACAAAAAAAAAGTTCAAAATTGTTCATTTGACTCGTTAATGATAAATTACAACCTGAATCACCCCGTTTACCCATTTTCCTGAATCCTTGAATTTCTTGTCGGTTCGAACCTGGCTCGTCTCTCCTGTTCAACTGCCTCCAATAACCCGACTGCAAATTTTACGCGCATTAGCACACCAAAAACAAAGCACGCAATCTGAAAGGGTCGACAAGCGCCTAAATTGTTAATGACAAATAACCCGTATTTAAAGCAAACAAGCGCCTAAATTGTAATTATTTAAAAACTTCATTAGCTTATTAAAATCTCAAAATTTTGGACCAGAAGTGTCCGAGGTCTACCTGACTGACCCATATAAACCTGCTGAACACAAGTTACATGTTTTGACCCGAACCAAATTGACCCAGTCTTTAAAATGGCCCGCTTTGACTTGAACCCATTCTTACTCGTGACCCAACCCGACCGGGCCACTTTAGGAGTCAAATAATCATTTAAAGTACCTCAAGACGCTTTTATGTTTGTAGTAGACGCAATGCATATGAACCTCAAGATGCTTCTAAGAAACAATATCGCAGGCTCTAGCTGCCACTCCACTATAACTCTGTGAAATCATAAAGATCCCAACCGAATCCGGGCCAGGCTGCAAAAAACAATTGATTTTGATAATTAGTTATAGCACTTTAATCAAGATTGCTATCAATTAATCAAAAAGACTATTTTTACAAACTGCTTTAGACTTTTTAATCAAGATTATTGCAAATTAAACAGCCAATTAGCTTTTTTCGTTCAAGATTACTACTGCATGACTCGGACAACCCTCTTGAATTATGATGCTGTGGTGTTCTGTGTGGATTCATTGTTGTCAAGTATGACCCAGTCACCCTGTTACTACAGCATCAAGAATGGCTGGATGAAAAAAACAGTATATTTTGTTTTGACAGCAAAAAAAAAGTGGCCGTACATAATATCGTTTTCACTCATCTGCAGAAGCTGAAGTATGAGCAGGGTATTTCTGTAAAATATCGTTCCATTTGCAACGTTCCTCGGATACATCCTTTATCACTGCTGCCACCTCATCTACGTTCACACGGATTGTCACTGATGGTGAGGAATCCACAGTTACAGCAAATGGCACATCAAGTTCGATAAATTCTTGGGTTCTTGGGAAATAGCCAGTGGCCAGCATTGCATCAAGTTCGACAAGAGTTGTCTCCAACATGTCAAGCCCCGATTGATTTGCAAATATGAAAACAGGTTGCGACTGAAAACCACACCGAATACATTTTCATTAAAAACTCATGTTCTAAATCAATAAAAAAATTACAAATAATAGAGAGAAATATCTTAACACGTTAAAAGGGTAAAATAAAAACAGCTAGCGAGGAACAGGTCATATGGGTCGAAATAAGTCAGAAAATACCCTCATTTGTATATTTTCAATGCATAAAATCTTTTAAAATCTTTACTCAAAAAATTAAGATGTTAATTGAAATTATATAATTTCCTTTAAAAAAAAAAATGAAATTATATATTTGTGTACATAGAAAAAAACGATCTCTTGTTATACCTTTAGAGAACAACACAAAATGGTGTCTTGATGTTGCCAAAGATCTTTCAATAACGATTCCCCAACTACCGAACCCGAGCTTAACAAATCCGCTCCTAAATGATACCTGGAAAAAAAAACCAAAAATCAGAATCAAATGTTTTCAAAATGTTGCATCTGTTCGAAGATTATAATTTCTGTCTGCAATAATGTATTAAAAAGATTATAATTCAATAAATTAAATAAAAAAGATACAAAGTTTGGTACTTACCAGCCATTCTTGAAGACCTTCTTGGTTCAATCTTTTAACCGCAATGACAGTGCCAGTACCAGGCTTGGCAGCTGCAAGCGATTGTTCACCGATCCACCCTTTAAAAACCGACCATACTATTGTTGAACCCTAGCTCCTTACTTTACTCCTGCAACACAAATTGAAACAAAGACCATAACCCTTCACATAGTGCACTCTTTTCATATAAAAGGAGTATGTTTATTATGTAATTTATACAAAAAAAATAAAAACCTTAAACAATCTTTGTTGAAAATAGCATCTAAAACATACCCCTAATCCAGCAACTAAAGGAGGCTTTAACAACAGCAACAAAAAGTTCCAGCCGCCGACAGCCTTGTTGGAATGACCATTGAGCCGCCACAGTGAGCACTTTACCTAAAGTGTCGATCACCACTCTGTTGGGCTGAAGTCGGCGAGAAGCATTTGACCAGACCCGAACTTATCTAGGAAACCACAGACAAAGTCGTCCAGATTAAGAATAGGTTGAAGGCTGTCGCGGATCAACACAAGAGTTATGCAGATAACCAAAGGAAGCCGCTGGAGTTTCAGGTCGGTGATCGAGTCATGTTGAAGGTATCGCCATGGAAGGGCGTTGTGAGGTTTGGGAAAGGGGGAAAGCTGAGCCCGCGTTATATAGGTCCTTTCGAAATCACATCTCGAGTTGGACCAGTCGCGTATATGCTTAAGCTGCCGCAGGAATTGAGTGGAGTTCATGATGTATTTAATATCTCCAACCTGAAAAAGTTTCGTCGGATGAGACGCTGATTATACCCCCTGGAGAGGTCCGAGTGGATGATAAACTGAGGTTTATCGAAGAACCAGTGGAGGTTCTGGATTGGAAAACCCGGAAACTCAGGAGGAGTAGGATTAAGTTGGTCAAGGTCCGCTGGGATTCTAAATGTGGGCCCGAATTCACTTGGGATTGACAGGACCAAATGCAACAGAAATATCCTCACCTCTTCCCACTGAATGCGAAAGTGAAACCTGTGAAGTAGAATTTCGGGGACGAAATTCCCTAAACAAGGGGAGACTGTGACACCCGGCTTTTCAGGCCGTACCGTACGATTGTAAAATGTGTATTGAATAGATAAAAAGGTTGTATGAAACTGATCATGATGTTTTTATATGATATTTAATGTGTTGGTAAATCCAGACATTTATAAAAATTATGTTGGCAACGATAAAATAAACGCTTATCGCGTAACGATTAAAATGTGAAACGAACGTCGGTGACCACCCGATAAGTGTTAAAATCCTAAAAATAGTCCGTTAGGATTAGAATAGTAATTTTAATCATATCCGTGAGGAAAAATAAATTAAAACGCTAATAAACTCTATTTTTCGAGTTTGAGCGCGTACCGCGCTTTACTGCGCGTATTAGACAAAATACTGTCAACGCAGCCAGTCAAGGCAACTGGTAATTATTTCAGTAATAATTTTATGTGATTATTTTTATAGAGTGATAAAAATAATTTAAAACGTACTAAAACGAGATTAAAACGCTAGATAAAATACCCGATATTCAGTAAAATACATGTTTTTGCACTAATTTACATATAATATATGTATGTATATAAAATGTGTGTGAGAGAGGGATATGTGGCGTCACATAGGGCAGCCACAATCCTCTTGATTCTTGCAAATTGGACCCTTGTAATGCCTAGGAAGAAGGTGGTGATGATTAATACTTAAACAACCTTCCATACTCTTGCATATTTTCAAAAAACACATTTACTTCACTCTCTCTCCCTTGAACACTCACGGCCGAACACCCCCTATCACACTTCCATTTTCATTTTCATTTTCAAACTCAAATCTTGAAGAATCATGTCCATTCCAAAGTGATTTCAAGCTTACATGAAGGTTTAGAAGTGATTTCAAGGAGGTTTGAGCAAGAACAAGGCTTCACATCATCATAAATCTTAAAACCCACTAAGAATCTTGAAGGTACAACATATTTTCATTTAAATCTTGTTCTTGATTCATGGTGATGAAGATAATAGTGAAAGTTTCTCTTGTTCTTGAATCTAAACACTAACTTAAAACTAAAAACAAATGGGTTTTTGAATGAAATAAAATTGGGAGTATGCATATATGTGTGTATGGCCGTGAATGTGTGTGTATGTGTATATGTTTATGTTTTTGATGTTTGTTGAAAGATTACTTGATTTATTTGAATTCTTGAAAAATAGGATGCATGAAGGAATCACTATGAGTTACAAAAGAATATTCTAAAATGATTTAAAATTTGAAAGTGATTTGTTGAAAAGTAAATTTTTGGAAATATATGTATGTATGTATTTCGTATATATGTATGTATATATGTATGCATGCATATAAAAGTTGTCATATAATCTTAAATGTGAAGGATATTTGCATGAATGATTATGAATGATTTGAATGATCATGATGATGTGTGTAATATTTGTAAGAACATGATGTTAATGAGTTCTAGAGTATGATTAGATCATAAGGGATAATGATGATGTTGTATGGGTGCATTAGATGCACATATGTGAACCTACATGATGATGTGAAAGCTTGAAATAATCATTTGAATATGATTTAATAAAAATCAGTTTTAATCAGATTATAAACCCTAAAATAAAATTATTTTGAAGTGTTTAATGATATATAACTTTGACATAATGTTTACTAGCCTTGCATGTTGTACTTGGTGCTTAGGAGTTGTAAAATACGTGAAATCGCATGATTTATGTGACTTACACAAAAACTGCACTACTCTGATTATAACCACTATTTAAATCAGTAAATAACAATTATTGTGTTAATATATCATGTCATTCCAAGTTTGGATGATTATAGTAATGTTTAACGCAAAACTATGCGTTAAAACGATCAAAAAATCGGCTTTTCGAATGATGTTTATAAAAACTGATTTAGATCAGTAAGTAAACTGATATTTTTGGTTTAAAAACAAGTATTTTAACTAATTTTAAGTTTCTTGGTGTTTGGTTAGTCATACGTGACTTACAACGCCCGAAAACGTTACCAAGTCGCTAAATTACGCATTTTTCAATGAACACTAGTATGGGTAATTTTTGGGTGAACTTTATGTGTTAAGATGTATTATGTGATTTAAACATGTGAATGTGAAAATATGTTAAGTTTTAACATGATATTGGAAATTTAATTATGCATGTATATTTATGCGTTTTATGTGATAGAAACGGTAAAAATCGCGTTAAATGTGTAACTTGTTTGTCAAGCTTTAAATTGATACATATAAGATATTTTATGTATACTTGCCTTAAAATTACAAAATAGATAAGTTAACAAAATTACAAGTGCTTCGATAATAATTTATGTGAACGTTTATGTATATATATTACGACGCGCAAATCGTAGATATATTACGTATAAACGGGAGTGTTAATGGATTTGCATGATAACGGTCACCAATAAAATCGTTCAAGTCTCAAAACCTTAAAAATATATATATGGACTCATATATATATATATTAACATGCCAACATAATCAAAAACGATAACTTTTCGAGAAAATCTCAAAGTTATGTGACAATTCAAAGAAACAGAGAAACTTAGGATTATTGTGATATATATACATATATATATATATATATATATATATATATATATATATGTATGTATATATGTACATATATATACATATATATATATATATATTGATTTTAAAATCGTTCCTACATATAATAGGACGTGTAGAAATCAATCTGTGGGATTGCGCTATTTAAAAATACGTACCCAAAGGTGGGTGTCACTAAACCCCTCTTTTTACTGCTTTGTATATGTTTTGGGGGTAGAACACGCCAAAAATGGTTTAATAATGTTTTTGGATTAAAAATACCTTTTAATATAAATTATATATTTTCGTTGAAAATATATGGAGTTTGATAAATTATACGTTTCGAGATAAAACGTTTTTGATGAATATATGTTTGGGGGAAAACAACCGTGTAGTTGGAACGAATTTGCTTGATCTCAAGAGAGTAAGTATCAGCATAGGCTTACATTTTGGTGGGGATTTCAGGGGATTCGTACAACATCATATATTAAATTTGTCATATTAGTAGGATATATATATTGTACGTGAGGCAGACATCATATATAGTCTCAATATGGACCATGCGCCAATGATGTTGTTCAATCATTTAAGTATTGAACGCGATGAATTGTTGGTAGATCTATCGGGTTGACAACCCCGTCGTGACCGGTCGCCCCGTGTTAAGTCAAACGATGAATTTAAATTTTGTTTATTGTCTAGCATTGATTATCCCTACATGGTAAATATATAGTTCGTATTGACTACCTAACATACGAGTCTGAACGTTGACGCTATAAATTTAATATATAAAACTTGGGAAAATGCCTTGATGTCGAGTTTTCAAAATTACGACGGATGACCCATGGATTTTATTAAGGAAATTAATGGACTTTCTAAAATTGTATGGATGTTTTATAATAAACACATAATTAGAAAGCTTTTTCCTTAGGATCAAATTGTTTAAATTTGAATATGTGAACTCACCTTCCTTTATGTTGACACTTGATTTTAAACGTGTTCTACTGGTACTTGAGTTCAGCTTCAGGATTCATGGCGTATCTTGTGTTTGATGATGCATGTTGTGTTACTTAAAAATGTTGGACTAACTTTTTTAAACTTTCTGGGACGAATGTAATAAGATCCGCGAGGATCAAAGATAACTTAACTATGTGGTTGTGTCGTGTTTTAAAATGTAATGGTTAATAACTTATGTTTTAAATAAGTCAATATGTCCAACAATTAAATGCATCGTTCCACAAGATATAAATGGGCACCAACTTCCGTCACCACTACATTTTATATTCCGCTGCGACGTTTTTGGGGTGTGACAAGCTGTGCTCAAATTAAGTTGGGTTCCCATGGCAGATGGCATGGTTTTCCAAAAGTGAGACGAGATCCTGGCATCTCTGTCAGATGTGATGTTCAAAGGAATGCCATGTCGAGATACAATCTCATCTACGTATATCTTGGCAAGTTTGTCAGCAGATAGATCCTCACAGATCGGCAAGAAATGTGCTGACTTTGTTAGACGATCAACGACTACCTAAATGGAATCATGACCTCTATTAGTTCGTGGCAATTTGGTGATGAGATCTATAGTAATGTTTTCCCATTTTCAAACTGGAATCTCTGGTTGCTCCAATAATCCAGAGGGATGTTGATGTTCGGCCTTAACTTTGAGACAAGTAAGGCATTTGGATATGTATAAGGCAATGTCTTTTACCCGACCACCAGTACTGGGTTCGAAGATCCTTATACATTTTTTCTGCATCATGATGGATTGAATAACGAGACTTATGAGCTTCATCCATTAATAAGGTGCGAAGATTGTCTTGACTTGGAACCCACAAACGGTTCATGTAATAGAATAATCCATTATCCTCTGTTTCAAGTTGAAGCTCAAGATGATGTGGTATTTCCTTACCCATCAAGTATTATATAACACAAGCACGTTGAGCTTGAGAAATGCGGGTTTGAGTATTAGATCGAACCTAAACACAGTGAAGCTTGACGCGTTCTTTACGACTTAATGCATCAGCCACAACATTCGCCTTACGAGGATGGTAGCGAATTTCGCAATCATAGTCGTTTAGAAGTTCAACCCATCGTCATTGCCTCATGTTTAGTTCTTTCTGATTAAAAATGTGTTGGAGACTTTTGTGGTTAGTGAAAACCATACATTTAGTAGCATAGGGGTAGTGACTCCAGATTTTGATAGCAAATACTACGGCGCCTAACTCAAGATCATGAGTCGTGTAGTTCTTCTCATGTATCTTCAACTGTCTCAATGCGTAGGCTATAACTTTGTTTCTTTGCATGAGAACACAGTCAAGGCCTAAGTTTGATGCATCACAATATACGACAAAGTCGTCGTTGCCCTCAGGTAAAGATAAAATAGGTGCATCACAAAGTTTCTGTTTCAAGGTCTGAAAAGCTTCTTCCTGTTTGGGTCCCCACTCAAAAGGTTTATTCTTTTGAGTTAAAGAAGTAAGAGGAACCGCAATCTTGGAGAAGTTTTCAATAAAGCGGCGGTAGTAACCCGTGAGACCAAGAAATGAACGAACCTCGGTAGGAGTAGTAGGTGTATCCCAATCCTTAATCGCACTGATTTTGGTGGGATCTACATGTATACCTTGTTCGTTGACAATATGTCCCAAAAATTGGACTTCTTTAAGCCAAAATTCGCACTTGGAGAACTTAGCAAAAAGATGTTCTTTCTTTAGGAGTTCCATTGTAAGACAGAGATGTTGTTCATGGTCAGCTCGTGTCTTGGAATAGATCAAAATATCATCGATGAAAACAATGATGAACTTGTCCAAATAAGGCTTACAAACCCTATTCATCAAGTCCATGAAAATAGCAGGAGCATTAGTTAAACCAAAGGGCATAACAGTAAACTCATAGTGACCATATCTTGTGTGAAATGCAATATTAGGAATATCTTCTTCGAGTACACGAAGCTGATGATACCCAGAACGTAGATCTATCTTTGAAAAGCAAGTAGCACCCTGTAACTGATCAAAGAGATCATCAATGCGAGGTAGGGGAAATCAATTCTTGATGGTGACTTTGTTGAGCTCACGATAATCAATACACATTTGGAAAGATCCATCTTTCTTTTTCACAAATAGGACTGGAGCGCCCCATGGTGAGAAGCTTGGACGGATGAATCCTTTGTCAGAAAGTTCCTGAAGCTGTTTAGATAATTCTTGCATCTCAGACGGTGCAAGACGATATGGTGATTTAGAAATAGGGTTAGCACCATGTACAAGATCAATACGAAACTCAACTTGGCGTGTTGGGGGTAAACCAGGTAATTCTTCAGGAAATACCTCAGGATAATCCCGAACAACAGAGATGTCTTGAATAGTCTTACCCTTTCCTTTCTCCTCTACGACATGTGCCAAGAAGGCCACATAATTCTTTTGTAGGTATTTTTGGGCTTGTATATATGTCATGAGTTTAAGACTACTAACAGGTTTCTCTCCACGAACCTCTAAGATCTCACCAGTCGAAAGCGGTACACGAACAATCTTTTCAAAACCAACCACCTTTGCATGGTATTTGGCTAACCAATCCATTCCTACTATAACATCAAAGCTCCCAAGTTGCATTGGCGTGAGGTCAATAGGAAAAAGATGGTTATTAAGGTTCAACTGGCAAATTCGAATGACAGAATCGAGTACAACGGGTTCACCACTAGCTACTTCTATTGTCAAGGGCTTTCCTAGTTTTGTTCTAGTCATGGAAAGCAAAGGCTCAAAAGCTAAGGATACAAAACTTTTATCGACACCCGAATAAAAAACAACAGAAACAGGTTGGTTGTTAACAAAGAACGTACCGTTCACCACTTCGTTGTCTGCACACGCCTCATTTGCGTTCATATTAAAGACTCGTCCACGAGCCTGGTTTGCATTTGCCAACTTCGGGCAATTGTTTCCGTAGTGGGTCGGATCCCCATAATTGTAGCAAGATCCAGGCGGATAGTGAGGTCGTGCAGGCTGTTGAGCAAGGTTTTGAGCTGTTTGATTCACTGCAGGAGCAAAATGGCAAGTGTTGGCAAGATGACCAGATTTTCCACAGTTAGTACAAATGCGGCACTATAAATGGGGTTTGTGGTGACTGTTACACTTGTTGCACAATGGTGCATTGCCAGCATACTGTTTCTTGGCAGGTGGTTGTGCGGGCTGATTAGGAGCAGCCTGGTTTGGTTGTGTCACAACAGCAAAATTCTTGGAAACCTTTCGCTTCCTTGATTTATTTGACAACTCAACCTTTTTACCCTTCTGTTTCTCATTCTTGTCAGATGGTTTCTTGTCACCTTTCCTGTGGAGTTTACGTTTCTTGTCTTGAGATACAGTCAAGGTTGCAGCTAGCTCAATGGCCTGTCGGACGGTAGTAGGGTTGCTGCCAGTGACGATATCCTGAACGGGATCTAGCAAACCGTCGATGTATTTCTCAATTGCCTTATCCAAAGGCGCGACCATCGTTGGGCATAGCAAGCTTAACTCCTCGTATCTATTGGTATAAGCACGGTGTTCACCCCTGTCTTGCTTCAGGTCATGGAACTCATTTTCAAGTGCCCTCTGCTCGTGACGAGGGCAGAACTCTTTCATCATAAGAGCCCTGAGTTCCTCCCATGTTTGACCTATAGCAACATCACCACCTCAATCTCTCATCACTCCGTTCCACCACTTGAGCTCCCTCTTTTGAAACACACTAGAAGCAAAATCAAATTTACGATTGTCAGGACACTGAACATGGCGAAAAGTACTCTCAAGACTCTCGAACCACTGTAGGAGCCCAGTTGTTCCTTCAGAACCACTAAACTTGAGCGGTTTAGCCGAATTAAACTGTTTAAAGTTGCACGGAGCAGGTGCATTATTATTGTTGTTGGCTTCGTTAATTTGAGTAATGAGATTTGGTAGTATAGCAGCCATCTGCCGAGCTATGATAGTCGCCAATTCGGCGTCCGGTGTGTGTTTCGTCGAGGAGGCATTGTAAAGAGGAAAACATGAGAGAAAATGAGTGAGATGATATGTTGAATAATCGAAATGAGATGTTATAAATATCCACAAAAAGTAAGGATGGTGGTCATTTGTTCGTTACCCCAAACAAACAAATGACACACAGTGACTAATCAAAGTAAATAGGTATTTATAATGTATCACGAAGACATGCTTTAGCCTACAAGTGGACACTCACCCTAAGAGTTCCCAGGTAAGAGTGACTGGTCTGATTATGTGGATTTGTACGAATACTCTAGCCTTAGACAGAAAACTCGGGGTACAGGCACCCACCCTTCTAGATTGCACATGTTCACATTAATTAGACCCAAAATTTGATGAGATTTTGAAAACTTTGAAGGCATTAAGCCAAGAATAAATCATCCGAAATTAGATGATTGATTTCAAAATCGTTTTGGAAATTTGTGTTCTTGTTTTGGTAATCACCTAAGGATAGGTGATGTTTATTTTTTTAAGATCTAAACACAAGATAACTTGTGTTAGGGTCCTAGAAAGGTTATAGTCTAGGTTAAAACATTACTAATAACCTAATTCCCTATAACCATGAGCTCTGATACCAACTCTTCTGTCACACCCCGACTGCGTAAAACAACAAACCGCGGCGGAAACGTCGAGGAGTCGAGTAACATAATTATTGTTTCATAACACATGGTATTTAAAGTTTGGTTTTATTAGAAGCAATGTTTACATTGTCTTAGTTTAAACATGAAACATAACATGAATTAAATTGTCTTGCATGATTTTAAGTCACTAAGGCCCAAGTCCGCCTAAGTGTAGCATGATCAACCTCAAACATTAGCTCCTGAAACGCATGTGAAAATAGGTACATCAGCATAAAAATGCATGTTAGATACATAGGTTTTATTGATGAGGATTCATGACTTGAAAGTTAAAATAAGTGTTTAACGAAAAGTAGTCATGAACCTTGTAAAATGTTTTCTTTTATAAAATCATATGAAAATCAAATGATATAAAAGAATGATGTATGATTAAAAAAATAACCAATGAAAATGTATTGTATAAAATATGTCTTGTCTTGAAATAAAATATTATGTCTTGTGTAAAAATGTCATGTCTTGTCTTTATCGAAGTGGTTTAGATAACGCCACGATATGTAATATAATAAAAGAACTTATATATAGGAAGTATCAGCGGCGTATCCACCATATTTTTATCATATTACACACGTCTTGTTATTTAAATCACTTATCAATAACGACCAAATATGTCTTGTTTAAACCAATGTCAAATGTCATGTGTAAACAATGTCTAGTGTCAAATGTCGTGTAATAGCCAGTGTCTTGTATGGCAAGTAAAAAGTCTTTACTCAACCATATGTATAATGTCATGTATAACCAAATGTCATGTATAAAACAATGTCTTTGAATAAACAAGAGTATTGTTTAAATCAAAAGTTATGTTTTGAAAACCATTGCTTTTATTGATACGAATATTTATGTGGTTTATTTATCATATACATTCAAGACTTGAGACTGTCGGATAAACCCTTATCAAGTCAAAGGTTTATCAAAAATGTAGTGGGATTCTGTCATTCCCTACTTCCAAACAAACCTAGGAAGCAGGAACGGGATTTGTCAAGCCCTATGGTACCATGACATACTACCGAGCGGTGTGATCAATGTTAATGAATGTATCTTGTCCCGTTAAACTTACCAAATGTCATAATCAATGTAATCATCTCATGTAAAAATGTCTTTAAAACCATGTACTAAGTATGCTAAGTCAACATACGAAGTAGAATGTCCATGAAATCAATGTGCTAAATATGCTAAGTCAAAATATGTAGCAAAAGTACCCTTGAAATCAATGTGCTAGGCATGCTAAGTCAAATACAATATAATGTAAATCAATGTGCTCATATGCTAAGTCAACATGTGCCGCAAAATGTAATGTAAATCAATGTGATCATATGCTAAGTCAACATGTGCCGAAAAATATAATGTAAATCAATGTGCTCATATGCTAAGTCAACATATGCCGCAAAAGTAACCTTGAAATCAATGTGCTAGCATGCTAAGTCAACATACATAGCAAAACATAATTGAAATCATGTACTATATGTGTACTAGATGAACATAGCATGTATATGTCATGAAAGCATGAAAGTAACAATAGGCATAAGTTTTTCACCCCAAAATATTTGCAAAAAGTAAAAGAGGGGTCTATATACTTACTTGAGATTGCTTAAGTCTTGAAATAAAGATCAAATAAAGCTCGAGAAATCAAGGAATCAAACGACACCTAATATGGATAACTATGTTAATAAATCGGGACTCTAATCGGTGGATTGGATAGAATGAGGTTCTATAAATCAAATGAGTATTGGAACTCATATGGCATGATTTAATGAATCTAACATTCTGATTAGAAAGTGATCCTAAGTGCTTTTGACCCATTACGACTCGTTAAGGTAGTTTACGCTACTTTAACGTGTCATCTGCGTAAATATAAGGTCAGATGGTTATATATGTCATATGATAAGTTCTATATGCCCAAACATGTTTAAAAATGTTATTACATCAGTTTAGATGTCAAAAAGTTGATTACATATGCTTAAAATGAAGTTATGCGCAAAAAAGGGCATTTTGGTCATTTTTAAAGGGCATATAAATGACTTAACAAATAACTAACCAAACGAAGTGACCATAAGGTATAACCTCAGTAGGTTATTACCTATACACTATGGCCACAAATATGTGTTTGGTCAGATCCTAAGATCGACCAAACGGGTCGGGTTCGAAAGTCAAAGCGGTGGTTAAGACTGCTTGACTTACGATCCTAAATAAGCACTAAACTAGAAGTGACGAGTTAAACATGTCAAAACATGTTTAACTAAGTTGGAAAACTGATTTGGTATAAAAATAAAGTGTTTTGATACCCGAAAATAGTTCCGTCGTAAAATGCACGTATTTGTGCATTTTGACCGAAACTTTGACTCGTCACTTCGACTAGTAAACGTGGTAATCAGTAGGTATAATCACTAGGGATTATAACCATTGTGATTACGATCACGTTGCAAAGTTCAATTGAAATTTGTCTTGACCAATTCATGGTCAAAGCTGAAAGTCAAACACTGTTTGACTTTTAGCTTGAAATAGCTAAAAATAAATAAACAAGACTATTTAGAACACTCACTTGTGTTCTAGGATGAAGAAAACTCTGTTAGGAAGCCTCCAACAATGTGGTAGCCTCCAATTAGAGCAGATGTGAGAAGAAGAAAGGAATGAGCAAGTTGAAAGAATGAAATGGATGAGCTATTTATAGTGTTCTTGGATCATTAGGATCGTGACATGTGTTTGTGTGGCCATCAAGGAAGAACAAGATCATGCGAAGTGTGTAGACATAATTCAAAGCCTTGGAGGATACTTAAAAGAGCCCACAAGATCCAAAAACCATGTTAGAAAACTGTCGGAAACAGCTGGGAAACAACCAAGGACATTCTGTCATCTGCAGGTTCTCGCGCCCCGCGACCCAATTACCTCATTATGTCGTGCCCCGTGAGCCAGATTTGAGCAGACTTTTAGAAAATCGAAAAACAGGTCCCTGCATGCTTTTAAACTTATTTTTGATGCATTTAAGTATTTAACCCTTGTTAACCCAATTTTAAGGCTTTACAAGGATGTTAAAGCATAGGGGACTTGAAATATGCTTGGAAATATCATGGATGTCGGTTCGTTTGGCTGTACGGTTGCGTTTTTCGATTAATTACGACTGTTGGTGCATCTAGTGTCTGTTAACTTTGTCTTAATCGAGTCTTATGTCTAGATAGGATAAATGAGTGCACAACTGGGATCAAATTAGAGTTTGTTTAGTTAAAAGCATGTAATTTCGTTTGAGGGAGGCATGGACATGTTCAAACGAAATTATCACATGTAATTTTGTTTGAACAGGGCTGTGTCATCTTCAAACGAAATCATGTTGCCTATATATAGATGTTGTGTGATCTCATTTCATACGGAATTAAGTGTGTGAGAGCTGAGGTGCTGCCGGATTTTTGTCAGAATTGTTTGTAAAAGCTCAGGAAATCAATAAGAGATAAAGATTAGAGAGGAACAAGCTATGTTACATCATTTACATTGATTCCGCCTTTGTTCTTGATGATGAACTACTCATACTGACTGTTTAGGGTCATATGACGGTCCAACAAGTGGTATCAGAGCTTAGGACGAGGAGTTCATACCAAATTCAGCTTAATTTTACCGGATTCTTTCACTTCTACCCTTTCTTTTCTGATTTGAACAAGTTTTCACGGTTAAAATGGCTTAAAACTCTCACATATCAAGCGAAACATAGAGTTAACTAATCCTTGAAAGTTTTGGACTAAAATACGGCTTAAAACTTGATCAAAAACATAATTTCGCTTGAAACTGTTCGTAAAATGATGACGTCATAGGTTATTTCGTTTGAAATACATTGATAATCTGGTTTGAAAACCCACATTATACCTGATTTCGTTTGAAAGTTCTGGGTGATTTCGTTTGAAACGAGTATCTCGCTTGAAAGTGTTTGGGTGATTTCGCTTGAGAGTGCAATTATTGTAATTTCGTTTGAAAGTACATCATAGAACAGTGATTTCGTTTGAACCAGGTGTTGTCTCAAACGAAATTAGGGATTTCGTTTGAGAAACATATTTTCGTTTGAGTGGGAATTCCGTTTGAACAATTCCTCTTAAACTGATTTCGTTTGAAACTGTATTTTTTCAAAATCAAAATTTTTCTAAGTGTTTGTTGATCATTTCAGGTACTTGAAAGATGGATGATTACACGAATCCGTTCTGTGATATCTTTGCTTTTGCTGGAAACGGTGGGAATGATTCTTCAAATGACACATCAAACAATATGAATGATAAAGCTCCGAGTGCGAGAAAGACTCTTTCGGATACTTTAAGTGTTGAGAGTGCGTATGGGACGTATAACAAACCTCCAAAGTTGTTGGCAATAGAAGATTATAATAGGTGGGCTACAAGGTTTGACGAGTGGCTTGACGTGATGTCGTGGTCACAATCAAATTTAATCCAATTACAACTAATTAGCTAGCGGTAAGTGGGTATCGAACACAGGGAGTTTGTGGAACATGTGTTATCTAAATGTATGTCTAAATTGACTAACATAAACTAATTGCAATAAAAGTAAATTCAAGATTTGATTTAAGCGAATTGGTTTTAGAAACTAAATTTAACTAAATAGATTGCAAAAGAAAAGTTTTGGTTGTAAACAAATTAGAGACAAATGACCATCCTAGATTTCCGGTTTGTTTCGACATTCATATTATCCTTTCACTAGAAAGAACTACATAGACATAGCTCATGCGTGATTACTTGCAGTGATGAAAGGGAACTAAGTACTCAGATTCCTAGAACGTGAGGTTATTACCCGGTGATCAATCAACCCTTACCCAAGCCTAACTATACCCATGATATCTCGATTGCCAACGGCACCAAGAACGTATGGTTTCTAATTAGTTCAACATAAGGATTAACAAGTTACTAACAAACAATCACACACCATAACAACAAATCATAACGATAAAGATTGTTATTCTAGAAATTAGAGAAATCAAACATAAAATGTCTTAACCAAACCTTCAATCCAGGACAATCATCAAGTGTTTAGCCACTCATGGCTTGAAGCAACATTATAACAAAAGTTCTATTGTTCATAAAGATCGAAGCAACAAAAACTAATGATTAGACAAGTTTTCTTCCAAGCCAAAGTCTCCAACAAGCTCCAAAAATCGTTCCCAATGATTGCCTAACCGAAAAACATGATTAGACCCCATAAAACTCCATCAAAAGGCCATTAAATGCGAGAAGTTACACTATTGGATCAGTCGGTGCCGTAACCGACGGCTCCCCACCGTAGGTTACGGCGGTCAGTGAGTCATACGGTCCTTGTCTTCTGTCTTACGGCAGGCAATGCTGAAAACTTGTTTTCAGCATAACTTTTTCGTTTCAACTCCGTTTTCTACACTGTTTTCGCCTACGTTCTCGTAATTTCGTCCTCTATCATGCTATCCTCTTAATTCTTCAATTCCAAAAATTTATTTTTTATTGATGCTCCAAATTCTTTCCCTTTTATGCTCCATTTGCACCTGCACGTCCAAACAACTAGTAGTTACCAAGTTCAAACAATTAAACGTGTAAAGCATGGGATTTTAATCTTTTTAAGACACTTAAGGGTTGTCCTACGGACCACCCGTCACATGCCCACACTTACTCGTTGCTTGTCCCAAGCAACCTATTCAAAAACCATTTCAAAACCACAAGCGATCAACATGCAAATCAAGCTAAAATGTATCGTCCTTTTACTAACTTTTTATCACACCACAAGACACACCCCTCACAACAACTCTCAGTGACAAGAAATATTAGCACATTATGCTAAAACACTCAATGCGTGTGTGTATTTGTGCGACAATAAGCTTGTATAAAAATTAACTCTCCTCCTATTGAGTATTTAGCATGCTTATGAATCAAAAGGACTTACGGGTTGTAACGGGGCTAGGTGCAAAGGTAGGAAAATGGGAAAATATATATGCGAGAGCTAATTGATTTGACCCGGTTTTTATTTCTACTACAAAACAAAGCAAACATCAATTATATACACAACTTCTTCAACATTCTCAACAACTATTGCAACTAAATACCTTTTTTTCATATTTTTCTCTTTCTCTTTTTTTTTTTCTTTTTTTTTTCATTTTTTTTTTTTCATAACACATCAAACTCAACATTATATAGAAGAACATCAATACTACATACTAAATCTCCTAAACCGGGTCATCTCAAAAGGTAAAATTTTGTAGGAAGTAGGTTTGGGTCACAACCGAATGGTATAAGGCTCAAACATGGCTTTCTAAAGACCAAACCCCCACCCCTCACAATACCAAGCTCATATATGTAACGTATGAGGTCCAACCCCTAATTCCCACACTCTCACACATCTAGACGAGGCTACCTAAAAGTCCCCTATCATTTTCAAAAGCATGCTAACTCTAGGATTTAACAAGAATTCATACACAAGTTCTATTAACACAATACACACACCGCCACTCAAAACAAAGAAATATCTATAATAATCATATGTGGCTCAAACACTCACCAAGAAATGACTAGGAATGGGTATTGATGTGTCAAGTGGAACAATATCAAGTTTTCAAATTTTGACAATTTTCGCTTGGTTTCACAAAATTTTTTTAAAATTCTCAAAAAATTCCCCTCATCCCCACACTTGGGATACATTGTCCCAATGTATGGTTTTGAGGGAAAGATCGCTTTTAACCAACAACATTAACTTTCGCTAATACTCTCAAATCCCAAATTTCTTTTTGTATATTTTTTAATTATTAGAAACACCACCAATCCTTCACAACCCATAAACTAAACACATCAAAACACCACCCAACCCCCCAACCATAAACTTAAACATGAATATATACAAAGGTGCACAAGATGAGAACAAGACACGACCTGATTAGTAAATCAGCAGTGTTGATAGTGATGCAGCTGCGGTAATCGGACCGGTTCAAAAACATCTCTTAGATTCACCGATATCTCAACAGGGATGTTGCCAAACATCACCACACTTGAATCATTGCATCCGCGAGGGTTGAAATGTAATAACCTGCCAAAACACAAACACAACACCAAAACAAAACCAAACAAAGCAAAACAAAACAAAACAAAAATACAATACTCTACATCCTCGGGCTGCCTCCCGAGAGCGCTAAGTTTAAAGGTCTTCAGCCAGACCATACCTGATATGCGTTATGATGGTCTTAATGCACACTTACCCGCAGCATTTCCAACAAATGCCCGGAAATTTACATGCCATCTCCATAGATTTGTCAGTATATTTGGCATGTTAAAGCTGCTCCTACGGGCTTTTCTAGTCCACTTCATGACATATACCTTAATGTCTGGTAGTTTCACCCTTCTCATCTTATTCCTCGAACCCTCTTTCCCACACTTGTTAATTTGAATCATTGATATGGGAAGAGGTTCGGTACACATATCCATCTCATCAGCCTGCTCTACCTCATAATCTGCACACATCATCTGATCTACAAGTGACTCTTCATCAGATAAAGGACTCATTGGTGTGGTATTATCCTCCAAAACCTCCTCCTTCATGTGAGAATAATCTCTAATATCGTCAGGTAATGGTGAGAGGCGTTCTTCTATCTCTATCTTCAATTTTAAAGTATGACACTTAGAAACTAAGCAGCTGATTCGGTCTTCATCGGACAGGTTGGGTGTTGCTAAATATTGCTCGAGTTTGGACAAAGTTACTTCCAATACAGCAAGTTCTTTCTCCTCCTCGGTCTCATAAACATAAACACCCTTGGGCTCAGAATATTCTTCGGGATGGTATTGTCGATATCCCTGATACGGTCTATAGATGCGTGCATCCATCATCTTTTTATCCCAATACTTCGGGTTTTCCGAATACACCGTGCACACATCATAATCATAAGTGTGATCGCGACCGCAACAAAAACATAGACGATCCATCCTTGACTCATAATAAACTTCCTCATCCCGATCGTATCCATATGAATAATAGTCATCCTCCATTTCTGATTCATAATCGTCAACGTATGATGGAGGTGGAAGTTGTGAAACATAAGACACCGGTTTTCCATGCGCCCTCCTGTAGTGAGCCTCGTGGCAACCAATACATGGATGTCGTGGACCCCCGCACAAAATACACGTAAATAAGCTGAAATTTGTGTAATGCCCTGTCATCCTGCACAACACAACTCAACTACCAAGTGTAAATCATGAACATAAAAGAAATCTTTTTGTTTTTTTTTTAATTAATTTTTTTTCAAACTAATACACAAGATAACACACGTTGCGCACTACTCCCCGGCAACGGCGCCAAAATTTGACGTGATGTCATGGTCACAATCAAATTTAATCCAATTACAACTAATTAGCTAGCGGTAAGTGGGTATCGAACACAGGGAGTTTGTGGAACATGTGTTATCTAAATGTATGTCTAAATTGACTAAAATAAACTAATCGCAATAAAAGTAAATTCAAGATTTAATTTAAGTGAATTGGTTTTAGAAACTAAATTTAACTAAATAGATTGCAAAAGAAAAGTTTTAGTTGTAAACAAATTAGAGACAAATGACCATCCTAGATTTCCGGTTTGTTTCGACATTCATATTATCCTTTCACTAGAAAGAACTACATAGACATAGCTCATGCGTGATTACTTGCAGTGATGAAAGGGAACTAAGTACTCAGATTCCTAGAACGTGAGGTTGTTACCCGATGATCAATCAAGCCTTACCCAAGCCTAACTATACCCATGATATCTCGATTTCCAATGGCACCAAGAATGTATGGTTTCTAATTAGTTCAACATAAGGATTAAAAAGTTACTAACAAACAATCACACACCATAACAACAAATCATAACGATAAAGATTGTTATTCTAGAAATTAGAGAAATCAAACATAAAATGTCTCAACCAAACCTTCAATCCAGGACAATCATCAAGTGTTTAGCCACTCATGGCTTGAAGCAACATTATAACAAAAGTTCTATTGTTCATAAAGATCGAAGCAACAAAAACTAATGATTAGACAAGTGTTCTTCCAAGCCAAAGTCTCCAACAAGCTCCAAAAATCGTTCCCAATGATTGCCTAACCGAAAAACATGATTAGACCCCATAAAACTCTATCAAAAGGCCATTAAATGCGAGAAGTTACACTATTGGATCAGTCGGTGCCGTAACCTACGGCTCCCCACCGTAGGTTACGGCGGTCAGTGAGTCATACGGTCCTTGTCTTCTGTCTTACGGCAGGCAATGCTGAAAACTTGTTTTCAGCATAACTTTTTCGTTTCAACTCCGTTTTCTTCACCGTTTTCGCCTACGTTCTCGTAATTTCGTCCTCTATCATGCTATCCTCTTAATTCTTCAATTCCAAAAAATTGATTTTTTATCGATGCTCCAAATTCTTTCCCTTTTATGCTCCATTTGCACCTGCACGTCCAAACAACTAGTAGTTACCAAGTTCGAACAATTAAACGTGTAAAGCATGGGATTTTAATCTTTTTAAGGCACTTAAGGGTTGTCCTACGGACCACCCTTCATGGCTTCAAGCTTTTGCATATCAAATCTGGAAAAGTTTAAAGAATGGTTACGTTAGAGGAAATCGTTTTGGTGAAAGTCTGACAGATACTGATGAGATTGAAAGGTATATTGCTGAACAGAAGTGCATCGCGTTGATTCATCAGTCTGTGAGAGATGATATAATTTCATTGATTGAATATGAAAATTCAAAAGATCTTTGGGAAAAACTGAGGGTTAAGTGTGTAGGCAATGCTGAGATAGTAAAGAACAAAAAGAAACTGCTAAGAAAAGAGTTTGATTTATTTGGTTGTTTAAAGAACGAATATGTTTCCAAGATGATTGAGAGATTTGGGCATCTGAAATTGGAGCTGGAAAGACACAAAATTGTATATACTCAAGAAGAGTTGGTTGACAAATTGTTCGATTCACTGCCGAATGAACAAGATTGGCAGTACTTTGCATTAATGTTGAAGAATACTATCAAGTCTGAAGAGATGACAGTGGATCTGCTTATCGAAAGACTGGAGAGTCACGAGTTAGAGATCAAGAAATCTAGCAAAGTCAACAATTCATCTTATCAGCAGAATGTGGAATTGTACTACAAAGGAAATCTACCAAAGACTGGTTCTCCAAGAACAACATTTTCTGCAGAGAGGTCAAAAAATGTGAATCAAGAAACTCCTCATAGTGGTTTTCATAGTGGTTCTTCTTCATCAACTCCAAACCAATCTGCATCAAAGAATCTGTTCCAATGTAATATTGCTGTAGATCTGAAGAACGCTCAAAATTTCAGTGAAGAGTCAGCAAAACAGCAGATGGTGTTTTTAGCGTCGGTGTTAGAATCGTACGAGAGCCTCGTGGTGGGCAAGATTGGAAACACCAACTTGACTAAGGAGGACTATGATCAAATAGATCCTAAAGAGATGGAACTGATTGATATCAGGTGGTGTATGGCCAGTGCAGTCCGGAGAGCGCAACGATTTATGGAGATTACTGGGAGACATTCAATTGGCGGACCTTCCACCAAATTAGGCTTTGACAAATCAAAGGTCACGTGCTTCCGATGTAAACAAAAAGGACACTTTAAACGTGAGTGTCGTAATGCTCCTGCTGATGATACTGCAAATCCATTCCGTGAAGATTACTACAAAAGAGCAATCTACCATCAAAACAAATCTGAACCCCCCAGAATGAAGCAGCTTGAAGATACCCCTAAAGAAAAATCAAGAGCTCTTGCTGTTATTCATGATGATGAGGGATACGATTGGAGTGATGTGCTACCGGAGGAAGATGCAGTAGGATACGCTTTCGGAGCAAATGAAGTTCCTTTCAAAGATTCAAGAACTGAAGAACAAAAATACCAAAGCAGAAAGCAGAGAGCAGAATTCAAGATGATGAGATTATCTAGGGTGTTTAGTGAAGCCAAGAGAGCAAAGAGATGGGATGCTGATAGAGAATGTTACCTGGATCCTCAAGGAAACATTGCTATTGATGCGAAAACTCTTAGTATAGAAGCTTTCATTGAGGAATTTGCTGAAGAAGAAGATGCCAGACAGAGAGAATGGTGGGGAGGTGAAGAAGAGAAAGTTGTAGAGAAAGAAGAAAAAGAAAAAGAAGCAGAGAAGAAGCTGCAGTCTAAGAAGATTGATGATGGGATTATTGATACTTCTCAAGAATTCACAGCTGAAAACTTGGGAAAGATGGCTGACAAAGTGCTTGCTGCAAAAGAACTTGAGGTAGACTCTAAGTCTGAATCTGAGTCTAAAAGCAAGGTCAGTCCAAACAGTTCAACAAGTGAGACAGGTAAGAAAGTCAAAGGTGATAGTGACTGTAAAAGTTGCATGAAAAACTGCAAGTTTTGTAGTACACTCACTTACCTTAGTGATACTAAGGTTGTAGATGTCACACCCCCAAAATCCACACGCGGAGTACCACCGCTTGGAGGCGTGACATGACCAGGATCAAGCCACCAATCATATTGAACATAAGTATATATATCAAAAGTCATTCATCAATACGATAGGTGTTTCCAAAACCAAATATAAACAAGTGTGTAGCGGAAGCATTAATGTAAAACCCAACATAAGTTTAAGTACAAAATGTCATAATGTTTAACAACACATTTCACGATCCATGTCCACAACGACCGTGCCTCCCGTGCAAGCTCCAAAAGTACCTAAGGTCCTGCAAGGCATGTAACAGAGAGTCAACAACTAGTTGAGCGAGTTCACAGTAGGTTATTCAGTTATAGTTTTCGTATTGTAAATCGTAAGTTCGTTTAGTAGTCATGTATCGTATGTAATATCATCGCGGCCCTCTAGGCATGTTTGCGAAGTTTAGTGGGGGTTTCCCATGTTTACTAGACTAGGTATATTTGTATCGCGGCCCTCCAGGCATGTTTGCGAAGATTAAAGTATAGTTCGCGGCCATTCCAGGCATGTTTGCGAAGATTGTTCTAGTATCGCGGCCGATCCCGGCATGTGTGCGAAGAGAAGTATGTGTATCACTAGTCTAGTAGTATCTACCATTGACCTTCCTCTTCCGAGGCCTATGGTATGTAATTCCGATAACTCTTAAGCTTAAATAATCAATCAATCAACCCATTCCCAACCCCGGGAATCCCATGCCTTTGTAGAAGTGTGAACTCACCTTGTTTGCTCGGTATGCTAAGTTAAGTGCTCACAATTAAATCAGTCAAGTCCTATAGTGCACGTATACACAATCAGTTCACATTGTTTGTAAAGTTTCACATGGAACTAGTGTCACAGTAATATCATGGAGTGTTTGACAGTTCATATCATGCAACATAAGCAGTTAATCGCATCCATACATTTAACAGAGTTGACATCTAGCAAATTAACTAAGTAAATAAAGTTAACAGATTTCATGGAATAACAGAATTAATCCACTTCATTGAAATAATAAACAAACAGAAAGTAAGTCAGTTAACCCAGTTAATCAACTTAACAGAATTGTCATCTAACAGAGTTACTCAAACAATGAAGTTCTCAAAATACATATTTAACAAAGTTAAATAAATTAACTGAGTTATTCAAGTGATTAGTTTAATTGAATAACATATTTAATGACATTAATTATTAACAGTATATAAGTTGCCAAACACACTCTAGTGCCGAAAACACATAAGTTGCGAAATCACTATACAAGCCGAAATCCCTTAATGTGGCCGAAATCACCCTTATGTTCGAAATCCAACTTGGGCCGAATCTGATCTGGGCCGAAAACACATATGTGGGCCGAAATCACTTATGTGATTTCGTCCACTTTAAAGGGTTGTGGGTGATTTCGTCCAGTTATCATCTTCTCCAACACTCTCTGTAAGTTAAACCCAGTAACTAAAAACTCATCTAATCGTTACATGATCTGATAAACTTGAAATCATTTAATCAAATATGTAACAAATACATTACCATATCATTGTGAAATCTAGAACATGATTCCATCAGTTTATCATTCATAACATATACTCACTGTTGATCCAAACATCCAATATTCAGACAGTTCATAGATAATAATTATCTAACAATCACACAATGATCAATCACATAATCACATATATAAATGTATACATACATCATGATTAAACATCCAAAATCATACGATATGCAACAAGAAACAACTTGAATCATGAAATCACTAACCAAGTATTAAACAGAGGTTTTGCTTCAAATGAGGAATTCTCTTTGTGGGTTTCAGAGATAGAGAGAGAAACAATTGTGATAAGATATGGTTTGGTAAATGAGAAACTTCTCCGAGAAGATTTGTTTATAAAATGATTATATAAAATATCTCAACCCACACTGGGCCAAGGCCCATCTTCTGATTTCGTCAGCCATCAGTGGACGAAAACACTTAAAGTGTTTTCACCACTTGGGTGATTTCATGAGTACTTGATTTCAGTGAGTTCCAACTTTATTTAACATATGATAAATAATAACACCTTATTAACATACAATCACATATAAAAAATATATATGGATCCCAAGTATAAAATATTAATCGAAATACGATATAACGTATTTCAAAGGTAAGCGTTGTGAAACAACGAGTCGTATAACAAACAACATAAACAATAAAAAAAATAACATGCACTAAATGCGAAGATGGAAATCTTGGAAACTCGAGTTGTCACATTATCCCCAACTTGAAAGAAATTTCGTCCCGAAATTTAGCATGCGGTTACTGAGGAAGCTAGGTAAGTTATCGTTTACTGGTTTTCCTGGGGTGTCACATCATCCCCCCCCCCCCCCCGTTGATTTGGAATTTCTTCCCGAAATTCTGTAGTAGCTTCAGCCTCAGTAGTAGTTGCATTGTTTTCGAACAACTGGGGATATTTGAGTTCCATTTGGTCTTTGCGTTCCCAGGTGAACTCTGGGCCACGACGGGAGTTCCAACGAACTCGAACAAGAGGTATTCTGGTGTTCTTGAGGACCTTAACATCCCGGTCCGTGATTTCAACTGGTTCTTCGACGAAATGCAACCGTTCGTCGATAGTGAGCTCCTTCAAAGGAACTATGAAGGTCTCATCTGACTGCCACTTCTTCAGATTCGACACATGAAAGACGTTGTGAACTGCACTGAGTTCAGCTGGTAAGTTCAGTCTGTAGGCCACTTTGCCTATCTTTTCTATGACTTCAAATGGTCCAACGTATCGTGGATTGAGCTTGCCTCGTTTGCCAAAACGAACAACACCCTTCCAGGGTGAAACTTTGAGTAGTGCTCGATCCCCAACCTGGAACTCGAGTAGTTTCCTGTCTTTATCGGCGTAAGCTTTCTGACGGTCACGAGCTGCCGCCATGCGTTGTCGTATTTGAGCAATCTTTTCCGTAGTATCAACTACCATTTCAGGACCTGTGATCTGACTGTCACCCACCTCTGCCCAACAAAGAGGTGATCGGCATTTACGTCCGTACAATGCCTCAAACGGAGCAGCTTTAATGCTGGTGTGGTAACTGTTGTTGTACGAAAATTCCACAAGTGGCAGATGTTTTTCCCAGCCCTTGCCAAAGTCAATTACGCACGCCCGAAGCATGTCTTCTAGAGTTTGAATAGTGCGCTCAGACTGCCCATCTGTCTGAGGGTGATAAGCTGTGCTCATGTCTAATCGAGAGCCAAAAGATTTGTGCATTGCTTGCCACAGTTCTGAAGTAAAACGTGCATCACGATCAGAGATAATAGAGGTGGGCACCCCGTGCCTCGAGACAACTTCCTTAAGGTATATGTCTGCTAGAGTGGAGAACTTATCCGTTTCCTTGATAGCCAAGAAGTGAGCAGACTTTGTGAGTCGATCCACGATCACCCAAATAGTATCATTCCCACGCTGAGATCTAGGTAGGCCAGTAACAAAATCCATGGAAATTTGTTCCCATTTCCATTGTGGTATCTCAGGTTGTTGGAGTGGGCCTGATGGTTTCTGATATTCCGCTTTGACTCTCGCACAAGTCAAACACTTGCTAACGTAAGTTGCTATGTGGGCCTTCATGCTAGGCCACCAATATGTAGTTCTGAGGTCGTGGTACATCTTATCCGAACCAGGATGTACTGAGTAGCGAGACTTATGAGCTTCATCCATTACAAGCTCGCGTAAATTACCATAGAGTGGGACCCAGATGCGTCCTGTTACATAGTAGGCGCCGTCTGCCCTTTGTTCTAACCGTTGCCTTGAGCCGCGTAGGGCTTCAGCCCTGACGTTTTCTGGTTTCAATGCTTCTACCTGAGCATCTCGTATCTGTGAAGGAAGACTGGACTGAATAGTGAGTTGCAACGCTCGTACACGCCTAGGTGTAGTATCCTTTCGACTGAGGGCGTCGGCCACCACATTGGCTTTGCCCGGATGGTACTTTATAGCACATTCGTAATCGTTCAGTAGTTCAACCCATCTACGTTGTCGCATGTTCAATTCTTTCTGCTTGAAGATATGCTCAAGACTCCTGTGATCGGTGTAGATGGTGCACTTGGTGCCATACAGATAATGTCTCCATATCTTGAGTGCAAAGACAACAGCTCCAAGTTCTAAATCATGTGTAGTGTAATTCCGTTCGTGAATCTTAAGTTGGCGTGAAGCATAAGCAATGACTTTATCCCGCTGCATCAACACACACCCAAGACCTTGGATAGATGCGTCGCAGTAGACTACAAAATCGTCCGTGCCTTCAGGCAATGAGAGGATAGGTGCGCTACAGAGTCTATCCTTTAAGTGCTGAAACGCTGTTTCCTGTGTATCACTCCAACGGTAAACAACACCTTTCTGTGTCAGTAATGTAAGCGGCTGTGCAATCTTTGAGAAGTCTTTGATAAACCGTCTGTAATAACCCGCCAAACCCAAGAATTGGCGTATTTCTGTTGGTGTGCGAGGTGCAGGCCAGTTCTTAATCGAATCTACCTTGGATGGATCAACATGAATCCCATCCTTGTTTACCACGTGGCCTAGAAAGTGGACTTCACGAAGCCAGAAGTCGCATTTTGAAAACTTAGCGTACAGCTGTTCCGTTCGAAGGAGTTCCAGAATAAGTCGTAAATGCTGCTCATGTTCCTCCCGATTCTTCGAATAGATCAGGATGTCATCAATGAAAACAATAACAAACTTGTCAAGATAAGGTTTGCACACCCTGTTCATAAGATCCATGAAAACCGCAGGCGCGTTCGTTAGCCCGAATGGCATAACCAAAAACTCGTAATGACCGTAGCGAGTTCTGAATGCTGTTTTGGAGACATCCTCATCCCGGACTCTCAGTTGATGGTAACCTGACCTCAGGTCAATCTTTGAGTAATAGCTCGACCCTTGCAACTGGTCGAATAAGTCGTCGATGCGTGGAAGTGGATAACGATTCTTCACCGTCACCTTGTTCAGTTCGCGGTAATCTATGCACATACGAAAGGTACCGTCTTTCTTCTTCACAAATAGTACTGGAGCTCCCCAGGGCGAAGAGCTAGGACGTATGAAACCCTTTTCCAAAAGTTCTTGCAATTGCTTAGACAGTTCTTCCAGTTCAGTTGGAGCTAAGCGGTAAGGCGCTCGAGCTATGGGTGCTGCTCCTGGAGCTAGCTCGATCTGAAATTCGACCTGGCGATGAGGCGGTAACCCAGGTAACTCTTCAGGAAACACTTGAGGAAAATTGCGTACTACAGGAATATCCTCTAACTTCTTCTCTTTCGTCGATGTATCAGTAACGAGTGCTAAAATAGCTATGTGGCCCTTTCGCAGACACTTCTGAGCCTTCAAGAAGGAGATGATGCCACTCACGACACCACTCTTGTCGCCTTGAACTTCGAGAGGTTCTTTTCCAGTACGGGGAATACGAATGATCTTCTCCTTGCATAGGATCTCTGCTTGTTGTTGGGATAACCAATGAATACCAATGACAATA